>JARFNZ010096055.1:0-13024 GCA_031763405.1 Balanus nubilus | reverse complement strand
TACATGGCCCCCTGGATCCGCCAGTTACATGGTTACATGGCCCCCTGGATCCGCCAGTTACATGGTTACATGGCCCCCTGGATCCGCCAGTTACATGGTTACATGGCCCCTGGATCCACCAGTGGCTGGCAATGCACCTATATAAAATGATACCTCAGTTCGACGCATTTTTTATAGAACATGCCGAACCTTGGCGGATCTTGGCGGGGGGTTGGGGCACAGGACACCGGTCCCTCAAACCACCTGATATCGTTACAAAATTGACACATGTTTTGGATGAAGAAAAAAACTAAACAGCTTTATACGAAAACTTGCTTTATACCAGCTAACAATGCATCAACAAGATAAACCGATGAAGTGAGATGAACTTTCATAATTGTGTGTAATTTTCGGTATACCTATATGACCGTGAAAGCTAACCAGCTCAACGTTCTGGATTTCTAGTAATTGTGATCACATTCCGAACTTTGATAACGCAATTATTCATATTTTGTGTGATTGTTCAATACTGAGGTATGCAGTTTCAGAAAATAATTATTCTGCAATTGTATTTTAAACGTCATTTTTTCACAAAAGTTTGAAGTTCAGATATTCAATTTGGCATACAAAGAACGATATGGTGCCAGTTGACAACTATTTCAAATGCTGTATCTTTTATAGAACTCTTTTGGTTAATTGTAACCAACATTTCTATGATGTACGTTCAGCTAGCATTTATTTTATCATCATTGTAGAACTCGGCCATATGACTGAATGCAAATACTTTTCTCGTCGTCTGATGAATAATATTGAAAACCTAAAAAACTTAAAACAAGATTCCTGCAGGCATCTACTGGCTGCAGTTTCCAAACGGGATGAGACATGACTCCTCTGTCAGAAAGAACACGCCTGCTAAATTCGACATATAATGCTCCAGACTGCCTCCGGATCTAAAACGCCCAACTAAATTCCACACATAATGCTCCAGACTTCCTCTAGATCTAAAACGCTGAACAAAGAAAATATTTTAAAGCGTAGTTTTTTAACAAGGAATATATAATCAAAGCTCGCCACCAACATACCTACCAGCGATACCGTGATACCCGGTACCCAGAGTGTGCCATCCGATATCAGATACCGATAAGAGCGATATCCATCCATATGTCATCAGTAGCCGTAAGTCAGGGGCGGCGCAACAGGGGGAGGGGGAGCAAGAGTATGCTTTTGCCCCCCGTATATTTTGCCTCCCAGCAAGGGGGGGGGGGGACTTCCAGCCTGTCCATTGAAATTCAAGTTTCTTCACTGATTTCGGCCGGTTGATTTTGATGCTCAGACGGAAGGTAGCAAAAATTATCAAAGGTGGGAAATAGGTGCCTACTAAAAATGTGTCGTCTATAGAGGCCTCCCACAAATATTGCGGGGGCCTCCAGCTACAGGGGCTCCTACATGAAGCTTCGTCTCCGCTACACGAAATCAGTAGCGCCGCCCCTACCGTCAGTTCGAGCATCACCAGGCATCTGCGTATCACCATTCGTGTACCACCATCCGAATTTCACCATCCGAGTATTACCATCCGTGAATATCATTATTATATCATAGTTCTCCACCCGTTATACCTATGATACAGATACCCGATACTGACACCCGATATCGATACGGATAACCGATGCCCGGTGTATGCCACCAATACAACCAAACCGTGCACGTTCCAGCCGTACGGCTGACTCACCTTTCTCGGTCTGTTGACTCTTCTTGATGACTCGGATCAGGTCTCCCTTCATAAAGCTGAGCAGAGACGGGTCATGACTCGAGTAGTCGGCCGTCGCGCGTACGTACTCATGCGAGCCCTGGCGGAGAGAAGAGGAACTACGGTTAGAACGGACTATAGGTGGCGACGCTGAGACCTGGCGGTGTGGGTCGTCAGTTGCCACCTGGTGGCTGAGCGAGGAAGCTGTGGTTCCGAAAACTCCGTGGAGGCTCGCTTCGAGCCGGTCAGAATGAGTCGGTTCTGGTCAAAGTGACGAATACGACATGGTAGCGCCCCTCTGAGAAGCATGGCTTGGCCCGAATATCAGTAACAAAAAACATGGGGGTTTGCGAGGCGCTGATTTGCAATTATAGATTAAACCCAGGTGAAGGTTGCAGTCGTTTTGGTATTTTATTCCGGGATTCATGAATCGCACTAGCTTGAAAAGACTTTGGTAGTTCATCAACACCCAACAATTAGTTGGTTCCACTCCCGTCAACTTAAAATAATCGGCCATCTGTTTAACCAGTGCAGTGACGGATCCAGGGGAGGCATGAGGACCGTGTCAGTGCCTACCTCCCCTTGAGCATCGAATTAATTGGTTCTCTTGCTTCTGGAAGACACATTGACCTTCGGGGATCCACTTTGGCCTCCAGAGCGCGCACTTCAGCCTCAAAAGTCAAAGGAGGGGGGAGGGGGTAGGGTAGGGTAGAGTGCCCCAATTGCGCCCGTGAGAAAAATGCGCCCTCCCCTGATCCTGGAAAAATGGCTTATACTACGCCTCTAAATTGTAGCAAAAGGACGTCTCTTTAAAACACAATTTTCGAACCGCGACTCGTCAGAAGACGCACTGAGTGATTTATCAGGCGATTTTTTTTTTTTTTAACGCTAATTCCGTACGGAAATGTTGCATAACTGAAGCTCTAAAATAAGGTTCTGATAACATTCTTGCGGAAATATTGATTATTTTTTGCAGGGCTCAATTCCGCTTCTTTTAGATGCCTTATTACGGATATGCAAGCGAATGGTTAAGTATAAATACATTTGTTTACAACAACTGCGCACTTTGAAATGCGCCCTTAATAGAAGCACCCAAGGGTATAACAAGGTTGCATAACAGAAACTACAAAGAAATGTCATGCAATGTCTTCGATTGTACCTTAGTTGAATAGGTATGTCAATTATAATTTTACATAAAATGTCGCTGGGAGACAAATGTCGGATATCGGTGACTTATTAATGATATACCTACACGTACTATGTACCGCATTCGAAAATGACCCCAAAATGTTATGGAAAGCCTACAGCATTGTATCCCTTTTGGTTTCTTAGCGGCAGTCTGTTTCCCTTACGATGGCGCAATATTGGGCACCTTCCCCTAATTGAAGCTTGAGAAGGTCAACTTTGATTTGCCCAATGTGACATGTGAAATTTGCTAAGCCAATTAAGTATATCTACTAAAGCTGCCACTTTTCTACCCGCTTGCCCGCAAGGCGTGGGTAGCAGCTACCTGCCGGGTAGTTAGCGGGTAGCATAAGCAATCCTTTGGCTGAAGCGGGTATTTCGCAGGTAGAAGAATTTATAAAAATAATATTGAAAAACAATGTTTTGTGAGGTGAATAGACCCGATAGGTGATAGTTTTTAAGGCACAGCTTTGCTGGATATATTTGTTCTGATGCTTTGAATCTGAATGTGTTGTTTGTTGAACCCTATCCATTGTGATATGATATTTGCTTTGTGGGTTTCCGTGGGTACCTGGCAGTTTGTATGGACTTGTGGGTAGTAGCGGGTAGTTGAAGAGGGTTTGCGGGGCGGGGCGGGTAATCACAAGCCAAAAAAGTGGCAGCTCTACTACTATCTCTTCGGTTTGCCTATATTTGTCTTCGAGGTCGAAGAGTCCAATACAATTTAATTGAGAACATCAAGGCTTGGGGCTTAGAGGGCTTACGTGTCCCCTCCCTTACTAAATCACTCCTTGAGCGCACCACGAAGCCGCTGAGGGTTTCCTTTCACCAATTAGAGAATGACTCAATATTGCCAACGGCGCACAATAACCCTTGAAACTTGAAAGAGTTCGATGACCAGTCATAACCTTGGAAACGTTTTGTAACCGGCAAATATCCATTCTCCACCGAACCCCACACCAAACGGCACCCCTCGTGACAATTCTAAAACCCCAAGACACGACCAAACAATCGAAAGGACACGCCGCAAAGCTACCGTCACCAAACCTATCAAAAGTTCGCGCTGTTCGTGACCTCGGCAGCCTCCACCCAAAGGGGTGAGGCAAGATCGGACCGACGCGACGGCTCGGTTAGTCAGCTGTTTGCGGCGGTGGCACGAGTTGGAATGTGGGGGAGGGGAAGGAAGGGGAGAGAGGGAAGGGGAGAGAGAGAGAGAGAGAGGAAGGGAGGGGAAGGGAGGGAAGGGAGGGAGGGGAGGAGTCAGGCCGTGCCTCCAGTGAGCTCCAGTGAGGTGGTATTTGGCGCAGAGCACGCTGGACGGTGTCCCGTAGCAAAACCAGGGTTGAAAACATATATGTCTGTATGTATTTATGTATGTAGGGAATTAGGTATGCATTGACGCTTAAAACAATATCTAAAACAAAATGGGTTTTCTGAGAGGCGAGTCATTAAGGCTAAAAGGTAAAACTTGCCAACAGATGGTCACTCGTAAGCAAGATTCACACGAGAACCAGCACGTAGAGCGGGGAGGATGGAATATGAAATCTTGCAGACCATGCATGGTTCAGTGAAGTGCTGGGTCATGAACGTAGAACATGGACAGCGACATAGATCAAACAGAGACAGCCATAACCCTGTATCCGCCTCTGCACCTAGATACGTGACTCTGGATACATCCGGAATCCAGGGGGGTAAAAGCGACAGGGAAGCAAATCGAAAAGGAAAGGATAGAAGAGACGAGAGACTAGGTAGAAAGGGAGGCGGGGACAAGGCAACCCTTGCCCAACACCAGACATTTCGTAGGCGATGAAAACTCGGTTGTTAGAAGAAAACGACAGATGACAGGTAAAAGTCAGCATGTTTCACGTCAGGTATTGTTAAATGTCAACCATCTGTTGACCACTAAACCCTTGACTGGTTTTTACGGGTTCTTGGGGTTCAAGCTTCAACATGCTCACAATAACTGTAAATCAAAAGCTTCGATAGAATCGGAATATCCTAAACAAATGTAATGGCCTAGTTGCCCCTCCGTTGTTAGGGAGTATGATGTCCAGTAAGTATGCAGTCACTTTGTAAACAGCAGCAATAAACAAATAAAGTCGTGCGTCTACTCATATAAGGGTCTTTTGTTGCCGGCGAGAGGAGACGATCTGGCACGCTCGTTCCACAGTGTCTCCCATCTGGCACGAGCACTGCCAGAGCTATTCAGCACAGACCGACACACTGACAGGACACGTGCCTACAGACGTGAAATGTCCTCTTGTTTGCAAAACATTCAGCTCCAGGGGAAATGCTGCTTGGATTTAAGTTTTAAGACTCTTCCCTGGTAGGAACGTACCCGGTTCTTCTAGTCTTCTGATGGAATATTTATCTCGCAAGCAGCATGCAGAGAAGAAGACTTTACCTCGTCTAGAGTAACGGTTGATAGAACTGGCAACATACGCGCAAAAAAAACGTCTGCCGCCTCTAGCGGATCCAAGGGGGGGGGGGGGTCAGGGGCTTTAACCCCTTCCCCAAATCGTCTGAATTCGGCGAAATTTGACACATTTGTATAATTCAGAAGGAAATCTAATAAACTTTTACTTAGACATGTTTGTTTTAAGCTGTCTTATAAGGCACAAGGAAACCAAACCCGATGAGTTTTCCAAATTTGGTGAAGCTTTTTTAAATTTAGCCCCCTCCAAACCACCTACAGTCCTCGTTCTGGATCCGCTAGTGTCTGCCGCGGTCCTACGAGCATCATGCGGTGTTCCTTGTTTCAGGATATGAGGAGAGAGGAGAGAGGATATGAGGAGAGAGGAGAGAGGATATCAGGAGAGAGGAGATCATACATCGAGCTACGCGTCCAACGAGCCGCCCCAGTGGTTTTCACAAGCAGCCACCTCATAGGGACTAGAGTTCTCAGCCATATGTAATACTTCACGTATGACTGGTTCTTCAAGGAGCAAATCACAGACAAGGTAGCTCGTTAACATTGAAGGATGACGGAAGAGTCTATCTGTCGCAGACCACTAGGCGTCGTGCTTGGAAGGATGGCAACTTCCTTTTTCGAAGAGATTGTTACGTTATGAATGATGTGAGTTCTCCATGGCTGGTTAGTTTTGCTACCTTCACTTACGTGCCTGTGAGTGTATGATGGGGGTAAGGTGAATTTAGCGCATAGGCACTACCGAAATTCATCCCCTGAGTTAATTGACTATCACAGCAGAAAATACATGGCATACACCTCACACATGTAATCTAATGCTTCGAAAATACTTCACCTAACTGCATCATTTATATGTCGCCGCATACCTACCCTCTAGATACTTATCAACCAAAGCTAATGCACCCTGTACAAAGAACAAGTTACCTACGTCCTTGACTCTAAGATCCAGATCCTGTCTGGTCGTCACATCTTTGTCCGTGCTCGGAGCACACTGAACGTCGCTGGCATCATATCCGTCTGCGTGAGAATAGTGCCTCTGTAGACGCGCTGTACATCCGCTGGTACCTGCCGTCACGGCGGATCCTTTATGGACCAAGCACCGGCGTCAAGGTCTCGGGGACCAGCAGAGCGTCCCAATGGGGTGCAGTCTCAACGACAGACAGTCCAGCATTTAGCAGAGGATCGCAGTCTTATTGTTACGCTTCCTGATGGTATCAGGTTTAGAGGGTCGTGTACAAGTACCAATAGCTAACACCATAGAAATAATCTGGATGTGCCGGATTATCAAAGACATTGGTATGTGCCAACAAACTAATGTTGGCCAATGACATTTCCAAGGTACATTTTCAACCTCTTATTTCAACCCAGGGCCACTCTGCACACCCCTTTGTCTAATTCCAACCACGGCCTTGCGCACGGATGTCGCAAGACCGCGGCTGTTGTGTAGACCTAAACCCTTAAAAACAAACAACAAACATCGTTCTTGCGCGGAATCTCGACAATGGCACCCCTCACTGTGGGGGGAGCGTTTGCTTCCACCACAATTGCCACACGCCTCACCGCAAACTTCAACTCAGCTGGTCAACCAGCACTCTCCACCGTCATTAGTGGTCTACCGCACTCTACTGCACTCTACCGCACCATGTGTCACTCTACCGCACTCTACCACAGTCCACCGCTGTTCTGAATGCAGGCAGACGGGACTGCCTTTGAACAGTCTGTGGCTGGCATGGCCGTAGGTATGATAAACAGAGAGATCAAACACATTGCGTTTCGAAAGCTATTTAGGCGGCGAGGCATTTCTAAAGGATTTTGATTGGTTCGACCATCTGTAGAGGAATGACGCGGCAGTTTGGTCAACAAGATATTCGAGGTCGCCCATGAAAAAACGCTTATTTAAAATGTGTCTTATAAAATTACGCTGTGTCATTGTACAGCAAAAACGAGATGAAAAGTAATGTTGTTAGGTAACACGATGGTAACATGCACATGGCCATTCACAACACCTACAGATAAAACTTGTTATTTTCATCGGGGCTGCGAGCAAATAAAGGAGTAACATTAACCCATCTATGGTATAAAGTTGTTGTTTGTTAAACTCGATGTTTTCATATAGATGCAGCGCGCATAGGTCATCAGAGAAAAGCGCGTGTTTGCGGAAGTTGTTTAATGTCGTAAAAACAACTTCCAGACAAGGCTAACCTCAGCCTATGGGATGATCATCTCATCTTTAAATTAAGGAACTCGTTGCAATGCTTCATAACACCGGCTCAATCGAATCGCATCGTTTCAAAGAGTCGGAGTATAGTCGTTGGCTACACAAATATAAACAATTGACACTTCACCTTATTCAGGTATGCACCCAACTTACAATGACCACTGAACATAGGCGCATTGTAGGTTTACTACGTCATGTGGGCGCATTACCCCACTTACATATATTTGACATTCCGTCCGTTTGCAACTGGAAACGTTTCTCTCTTACAGAGGCACCAAACCGCGGTTAAAAGTAGTCTTCCCTAAGCAATAAATGTCGAGAAGGAAAGTGAAATTCCACTTGATAATTGAGGAGAATCACAAGAGGCTGAAACTAATTGGCGTTTAATAGATCAACCGTCACGCTCCAGAGAGTTCAGCTGTATTTGGAAGCCAATTATTGGCGGAACGCCTATTACACACTGAAAATGACGGTCATTCGGCTTAATTATGTCGAGCGCTGGCTAACGCTTAACAAAACTTTATAGAATGAATAGAGTACAAACATTGCGACGCAACGAAATCCGCGGCATAATTATACAGGACAAAGTATTTTGCGCTGTTCTGATGCCTACACAATTGACCAGCTTCATGGAAAATCGACCACATTGTGTAGGTGTACCTTTTTGTTAAATATTCCTTTCACTATGCTGAGAAAATAAAGTATTAATGGAGACAAAACGCGATGACTACAATGTTTCCCATCCCGTTCAAGTCATCATCAAACGCTTAAGCGCCCATCATAGACGTGCACAAATCGTGTCTTCAATAATAAAAGTATGCACGTAACGGAGAGAGGCACAACCCGTTGCGGCCAAACTGGGCCACGACTTCCAGACACGCCATCTTCCCATGCTTAGCACCGTCAAATCACTCTTTACTCGAGATAATCTGTAGATTGTCAAACGTTCCTCTGGCCGTAGGAAGCCCCTGGGACATGAGAGGCAGTGGCGCGTGCAGATGAAACGGCACCAGTAAACGGCCCGGGATTCCACACGGGGTCAGCAGTACGGGCAAACGGCACGGGATTCAACAAGACGGGGTCAGCGGTCACGCCAACGCCTTCCACGCTGATAGGATGATAACAGGGATACCAGTGCGCGATGAGTGGGAATATTCAGATGTATTTGACTAACACGGAGGGAGGAAATCAATTATGGGAATTGTACTCCGATTTCAGAGAATATATCTCTAATGTTTCACATACTACTCCATTGTTTGGTAATTTACGCAGACCGGCAACAATGGCGACAAAATATAACACATTTAACAACATACGACAAATTATTAATAATGAATATGCATTCCATTAAACATTGGGGCTGTGTGAATTCCCGTGAGCAGGTGTAAAGACTTCACCAACTCCACTTCACCAACTTCAGCATGCCAGACTATGAAGCGAGTACCTCGCGAGCACGCCTGACACAGGGAGTGCCCGTTTTCCCCGATCGGCGACAGGCCATCCTGGCCAGCCATTTGTGGTTACTGGAGTGGTGGGAGGTCGGCACCGGCTGGGCTTGATCCCAGCGGGAGGTTGGAGAGATAACGAACCAGGACACCGTACTGGTGATTGCTGTTAAACCAGCCAAAGAAGAATTCCCTTTAAAAGGCCAGGAGTGTGATGAGGCGATGAACCTGCCTACAAGCAAAAGAACCATCACCTTTAGAAATTGCAGCTCGACTGATCGAATAATTTTACAGTTTATGAATCCATTCAACCCACATCAATCAACAATAATGGGGACAATCGTTCCACAGACATGGCGATGACTTTATAACGTAGAAACGCCAGTAATCGGTGTTCTCGTATTATTGTTTGCGTAACGATGCATTTAGCGCATGCACTCCACAAGTCCACCAAGATCATTGCCGTTCAAACCGCTGTCCTGTTAAGTGTTCCAGGAGAAAATTAAAAACGTTTCTGTCGTGATAATGTGTTCGTAGAGGAGGAAATGCATTTCTAATTTCTATTTTCAAGTATTTTAGTCAATTTTAACCAGATTCCACAAGCGTTCGAAGGGATCCACTGAAATCTGAGCTATTTGGTTATTATGTATTATAATTTAGCTATTTAGACATCTCCTTTTCGCCAGTCGGAAGTACATATTTATATTATTTTTCAACTGTTCGCTTATAGATAATATGCTAGAGAAAATGACTAGGATATGCCGGAAGGAATCATGTGTAACATTTTCACTGCCTAATGTACAAATGCCCATTATCAAGATAATCACGAAAATAAAGACATCGTCAGTCTTCCAGGCAAAGCCTATGTGTTGGTAGCATGAATAAATCGTAACGACATTCGTAAACGCATGTCACCCGTAACTGGAGTTCAACGAGCGGAGACCTGAACTTGGCGAAACTCATAACCATGGCTAACTTTCCCTAATCCTCCAGCAACTTAGGTCGTCACCAAAGCCGAAAGTAATCCACAGACCAAAAATGCCAGAAATGCTCGCTTTCGCATGTATCAACATCCAAAAGACTTAGGATCCCTTCCTACCTGGAAGATGAGCCTGGAGAGCGTGACTGGATCCAGCTGCTCCTGGAGCCCGGAGTACAGCGGCAAGACCACGCCGAGGGTGCGCGCCGCCGCCACCGCCTGGTACCACCTCGTCAGCGTGAGCGGCGTGTTGGTCAGGTCATCCACCACGTCCTCCTCCAGGACTGGCTCCAGCGAGGCACCCTGACGCGGAGGGGAGCGACGAGATCTTCCGCTGCGTAGTCGATCTCTAACGCTCGTCGTCCGTTGGTCCGGCTCTCCAGAGCGTGAAGAAGAGGCGGAGGAGCTGATCGAGGTCGTGCTGGTGGTTGGCGAGTCCGGCTCAACTTGACGAGATATTGGCACGTTCCAGTCAGAGCGTAGACGTGCTCCGCTGCCGTCCTCTGTCAAACGCAGCGATAGACGTGTGGACGATGTCCCAGGAGACCCGTGAGAGCCTCGGGAAGTACCACCCAGAGTCTGTCCCGCTGGACGTCCATTCGGCCAGCCTGCAGACCGTCGCGGGGGACGACGCGTCTGGAAGTTCTGCAGGGTGCTGAAGGACTTCCGTACGTGCAGACGCTGATCGGGCAGCTGCGTCGAGGGCCGGAGAGAGAACCGCTCTGCAGGCAGCGTGCGGCACTGGGGGTTGTATCTCGAAAACACGAACGACGGCTTTGCAAGGACGTTTTCGATCGCTTCAGTCCGCTTTCGAAGGATGCCACGGACAGGCTTATCGACGACGTCTAGTCCGCTGTCAACGCTGCGCACTCTGCTGAGCGTTTGTGAAGCGGACTTGAGCGGGAGGTTCTCCGTGCTGCGACACACCTCGCGCGTGGAACGACGACCGAACTGACCCAGCGACTTCAGCTTTGTATTTGCAGTCGTCTTCGTGGAGGAGGGTGATTTCATGGAAGATGCAGTCTTCCCTGACGTTTCCAAGCCTTTCTTACGCTGCGTCTGGCGGGCGTTGGGCACCTTAAGAGCTGCCAGATTCCCGCCAGCGTCGTGACCTGAGGTCAGGTGACAGACGTGTACGCCAGAAGAGTCTGTGCACGTTGAACACGTGACCGAGGAGCCGAGCGACGAGCTGTCGGTGCCCTCGCGGCCGCTGTCCACCAGATCGGCGCCCATATCTGATGGAGGTAGTCCGAGACGCCCGCTGTCTGCAGAGTTCACACTAACCTGCCCGCTGACCTCTCCACCAACCTCGCCGGCCACCGAACGTCGCCACTTCAGCATGCGCGATTTTCAGCGATAAACCTTCCAGTCAGCTAGCAATTCTTGCATCGAATCACAACACCACTGAACGCGATAGTCTCACTTGATAAGTTCCAGAGCGGAGTTCAAACTTGAGACGTCCGCTGAACTATGAAGCTTTTCGTGTCGGCAGTCTCACACGACCGGCATCAGCCCAGCGGAGGCCGTGCCGTCACTCGCCGAGGTCGAGCGGTCACTCGCGGAGCGCGGCCGGAGACGGTCTCGCTCCATGGCGCGCGTGGAGCGCAGTGAGCGGTGGCGCGGTACTGCCGCCCTGGGAGACACCGCCGCTGGACAAGGGTCACGTATCGCACGCGGCCGTCACGGTGCTGGGGGCGGCCCTAAGGGCTTGTGCAACACAATCAGCCACGCCTCACAGGTCACCGCCACGGTCGGCTGAGCAAATAGCAAATTATCGCGGGCAGAGGTGAGGTCGAATGCCTTTGTTAGGTCTGAAAAGACACCTAGCTGATGTAGGCAGAAATTCGGGATTACGTAGGTGGAGATTCTTTGACAGTTATGTCACGGTTTGCAAGCTTTAGGATCGCGAAACTTGGTCCATTGTTTTGGGACCCTTAGCATAGCGGTCACTCAACTCGGGAGGAGTCGCTTCTGTGAGCCGTTTTAGATGATGCACTAAATGACCACTTCGCTAGAGGCGCTCGGCAGTTTCTACGAAACGCCGCTGAAAAATCACCAAACTTTGTCACTCTCCCACAACTCAGTCAACTTGTCTGACGGAACCTCCAACTTGTTCCACCGCACACCCACAGCACCACTAAATCACAATACTCTCGCCACTCTCTTCAAACGCTCCCGCACCATCTCCAATCGGTCCACGCCACCACACCGCTCCAGTACCGTGTCCTAGCCTGTCCGAGCCGATCTCTCACGTTCCCCTCTCACAGCTCCGGCCACGTCCGGTCGTGGAGGGCCCCGCGCGGCGAACTGACACCTCCGTGTGGCACGGACGGCCCGGCAGCGGCGGCGGCGGCGGCGGGCGGAGGGCGGCGGCGGTGGTGGCGGAGGGCGGAACGTCACTGGCTGGCGCGACCGGCGCGACGCCGCCCCGCCAGCCAGCGTGACGACGAGAGTGACGACCGGCCGACACAGGCAAACAGGCGCACACACAGGCCAACGGTGTGCGGAGCAGAGGTTCATAATTCCAGATACCATCTTTCTTATACGGTAACAATAATCAGCGAATATTTCGGCAGGTTCATTGAAAGTTAAATTGATCCTGCAAAAAATGTAGGTACCTATTTGTTTTAGATTACCAACAGAAAATGCCTTATCAGTTCGGTTGGAGAAGTTGGCCTCACCGAAATGCCTCGAGGCAGTCCATGACTTTGATTAGGATACATTTATCCATGTTCAAAATTTAAAAGCTGCTGTACAAACTAAGGAGAGTTAGTTTGGTCGAACTCTGAACACAATAAGTGGGCTAAGTGCAAACTACGAGTATATAATCAACGACAAATGATGACTTTACACAAGGGAATATACATAAACGGCTGGCGACGAGAATGAATCCACTTTTAACCCGCGACTTGCTGGGGGGGGGGCGTTAAACGCCCCCACTTTTTTCGCCGCGCTATAGCTCTGGGCTGGCGCGCCGCAGGCGCGCCAAACTTTCAGTACCTGTCACAAACAAAGTTGTCTATCGTTTGACAAAATTACATAA
>JARFNZ010095944.1:0-13026 GCA_031763405.1 Balanus nubilus | reverse complement strand
ATCTGTACTTTTATGCTCTCGCATTTCACGTCTGAGGATCCGAACGGGGGTGTGTGCTTTCGTATGATGACATCGGCAACGACATGTGATTATGTTTGACACTGGTGGTAAGAGCCAACTGCTTGTTTGGACCCCATAATGATGCGCAATAAATAAAAACAACTTTCAATGGCTCTCGAGTAAAATTACGGAAACGATTTACAATGCACCAGAGGCTTGAGTCGGTACTCACCGGCCGGTTTTGGTGATGATCATCTCAGTGCCGAGATCGTAGAACTTGTCCCAGAGTTCCTTAGCCTCGAGCTGGCAGTGCGCGTCCTGGAGTTCGTCGCAGTTGCTGATCTCGCGGACGCCTCGCTTGGTGGGCTTCTGCGGGCTCTCGGCCGGCTCGGAGCAGGGTGTAGAGCCGCGGGACGCTGAGTCGTCCATGGCGGCCGTCTCCGGCAGCTCCTCGACGTCGATCTCGCGCTCCTCCTCTTCGCCCTCCGAGACGCGAGCCGCCTCCATTGCCTTGACTGGGGAACGAGAGAGGGGGGGGGGGGGCTGAGACGCGAGCCACCTCCATCACCTTGAGTGGGCGCGTCTGGTTATGACACGATTAGGTCATTTAAGCTTCTGGATGGCGTGAATGTAAATATCTTGATGAGTTAGCACTATCTGAGGTCCTAAGGTCTACCGTTCATTTTTATGAATGTGAATGGCTTCTAAGTCTGACAAGTTGGCAAAGCTCATGCAAATGTCATTCAAGATCAGCATTATATTTGAACAATTCATGACAATCCGTTTAAGCAAAAACTTAATGTCCTTTGTTGGCTGCTGCAGATGGATTTAAATGTCGGAATATGTGTCATATTTCCCTTCACTTGCTACTTAAACATCCATTTTTAAATGTCCAAGTTGTACCTACCCGGGAATTTCCAGTCGGCATTACAAACGCCGACAGATTTTCCAAATCCCTTGGACACTACTGCTATCTCGTTGTCTTGGATGTCGCCTGCCTCCGAGAGGTATTTTTCTGACCTGCCCTACAAATCGGCACTCCGCATTCATGAGCCGCGCCGCATTTGCCTTCATCGTACCCGGCACCCTAAAACACCTGCTCCCAACTCGGCTGACTGACCGACGCCGGATCTGGCCCTTTTCAGCAACGATCTGCGGTAATCTGGGGCCATTTGGCCGAAATCCCGGCTGCGTCCGGCTGCGGCCGCGCGTCGTCGGCACGTGCTTTCATCTGCCGCCGCGCCGCCGTCGCCACAGCGCCCACAATGCGCACGTGGCCGACGGTAAAAAATATTTTGACGTTTTCATTGTGCGCGCTGACGAAGAAATGCGGCGGCGGAGGTGAACTAGCCGCGATAAAAAGCCCGATACTGGAGCACGTGCCCAAGTGTCGGCTTGGCCGACCCGCGGGGACGGGGCGGAACTGGACGGGGCGGGCGGGGGCGGGCGGGGTCGGACGGGGCGGGGCGGACGGGACGGGCGGGGAGACGAGGTGTTCGCTGTGAGGTAAGCGCGATGAGCGAGGTAAACTGACGAGCCGGCGCTGTGAGCGGGGACCGGCTGATCCGCTGTCCCGGTCGCCGGTCGACACGACCAGGCCATTACAGACAGCGGACCACAGAGCTAATGTCGAACATGGCGTAATCGGATTGAGCGCGCACCTGTTTGTTGGGCGACTGCGGGTAGAGCGGCGGGGGAGGTAGAGGGGAGGGGAGGGGGAGGTAGAGGGGAGGGGAGAAATGCCGCACATCATGGAACTCAGGGAATCAGGGATTGCTCAGTGTTTGCTGAGTAACTGTGTCAAAAGCGCTCTACACTATTTGATGATGATTGAGGTTTAATAGCGCAACCAACTACTTTGCATAATTATATGGCGCCCATATGTACGCTCTTTGCTGGCATTGTTTGCACCAGCAGCAGCGTTCCAAGGAGCATCTTATTTTTATACAGTCACCGTTCAACAAAATCGACTTAACCAATGAACAACAGCGACATGCAGTTTTACAGCCAATTATACATCAACATGAATTTTGTAGGTCCCACACTTCATCCTAATTTGAGTCATAATTGAATTTAATACAGGATTTAGTGGCGGCTTTCGTCACCCTGCGCGGCGCTTGACCCGGAGCTCGGGCTCAGATCTCGCCGTGACCCGGCGCGGGCTGGAAGAGAGTGTTCTGGAGTCTGGTGTCGCTCCTTCACAGAGGTACCGCCCCCCAGTGTAGACAGAAGGCACATGGCGTTGGAGTCTGCTAGTCACCGCTGCTGCAGAAGCTGCTGCCGCTGCCGCCGCAGTCAGCATCCTGGCCAGACATGGTGTCAGGGGAGACGGACGGCTCTTCAAAGGACGGCACCGGAGCAGCCGGCAGAGGTGACACGGTGACCCGGACTGATGGCACTCCGGCACCCGGTGTCACGGTACACGATACACGGTACACGGTACAGGATACACGGTACACGGTACACGGTACACGGTACACGGTATACCTGGTGTGGGTGGTGTACACGGTATACGGTATATCGGTGCCCCGGGAGATCTATGAAATAGTGCAATGATGCTCTTGCTTGAGGATGACCTGGACAACTTTAAATAGTGGACTGCAGCCATTAATGTGCAATGTGCATTGTGCATTCTGCGACAGGCAGCTGAGCAGTTAAGATAAGTTTAATATTCCGTGAACGTTTCCAATATTGTATTTGTAATGCTGTAAAAATAGCGTCCAGCGTGTCAGTTCAATAAAATATATCCCGAGAAGAACGAACTCTCACAATTTCAAATTAATAACAGTCAACCTCCTGACCCTACTGACCCTAACGGTGTTCTAACGAAGAGCCGGCTGACTACGGGTTGAGTGCCGTCCACTCTCCGCTATTTCTGTGCCATCAGTTTGATGACGTAATTAACGAACATGTCCAGCGATTGGTCCGTCCTATGGTTGTGACGAGGTATCGGTAATATCTCCGAACACGGAACGTGGGCAGGGTACAAGTAAAAAGATCAAGGCTGTGTGTATTCGGGCTGTCAGGCGAGATTAATTGGAATGCATGGACGTGTTAAATGCTACATGTGTGATTGGGTGATCCACATCTGATAATCGTGCTGGGAAGTATAACGGCAAATTATTCTAGATAATTAAGTCAAACCAAACGTGTACTGATTTCATAAGTTAAAATATTTTAGCAAAGCCCATGGTTGAAAAGCAAAACTTTCTGTAATTCTAAGAAATGACTGCAGGGTAAAAGTACTGAAAAGTGCCAAGATACTGAGAAGTGCTTGTTGGCTGCCAACCAAAGAGGCGTTTGTATCAACTTTTGAACCTTGCAACAAGATCACTTCCCTCCCTGGGAATGAATCCATTGGGCCCAGTTTCAGTTTGTGTGCTCGTGTCACGAGCAACAGCTCGTTGATGTCGATATCGGCCGGACCAGTGATCCTGTTTTTCCATCGGCGATCGGTCGCATTTCAATCGGGTCGACAAACCCGCCGAACCGATACACTCCTCGTCGGTTTCAGTGTCAACCAGCCAGAAACCAACTAGGGAGCAATGGGTCTGTCACCAGCGACACCGCCGCATGGAGCCGGCACGCGCGGACAGGAGTCGATGGAAAGGCTTCAATGGAAGACGTCTCTGTAAAGGGTCAATGGTGCTTGCCAGGAGAGAAATAGGGGCGTAAGGGAAGTTCACTGAGCGTCGAGGATCAGTCGTGCCGCCATGCCCGTGACTGGTCGGCCCATTTCAGGGCAGAGTAAGAACAGCACACCGGACACCGCCACCGGCCTCTGCAGCCTCCCCCCGAGCCCTGAGCTGATACTCCCCCGCTCGGATTTCGTGCAGCGCGGTGCAACACGCCTCCCGCGCGGACCCGCCGGCGGCGCCGGCGGCGGCCTCCGTATCCATTACTCCGCCCGCCGGCCGCATTCTCTCGCGCAACGCCTTTTTGCCCGAGTGTCGTATCTAATTTCTGAAACATGACCGACTCTTATTAATTGATGTAATGTGTAAATGAAATCATGGCTTATCATCGCAAAACCTCGGCGCGGCAGATCAAAGGCGCCGGCGGACATTAGCGCGCCGGAGATGGAGCCGGCGCGCCGCAGATGAAAAATGAAGCCCCCATTCGGCGCGGCGGCGCGGTCAGCCGCACAGGGCGCTGCGGCGGCGGCGGCGGCGCCGGGGCCAGTATGATTACCGCGGAACAGGCTATCATCTCCGATGGAGACCACCGACCAACAGGTCAGACGGAGTGGCCGGCGGGTCAGCTGCGGGTCATAGGGGGTGGAGAGCAGAAGGAACAGAAGGAGGGCAGGTGAGCGGTCCCTGCGCCCGCTCTACAGAGGAACAGAAGACTAGAGGAACAGAAGGAACATCAAAACTGGTCAGAATTAAGTCTACAGATGATCTGGTCGGGAAGGATAAATTGACACGTAAGGTAGAGTGAAAACTGAGAAATTCCTAAATTGAGCGAAAGAATGGGTCATTGAAGACGAATAGAAGACCAGGTCAGGCGAAATGAGAAGCAGCTCATCAGGCAAAATGAGGAACAGCATTTCGGACGAACCGGCGGACACGGAACAGGTGAAAAATGAGGAACAAAATTAACGGGACGGCCCTGTGATGAACAGATGAGATAAGCGGCCCGCCATCAACACCGGTTTGCATCTCACTGCGGCCCGGCGAGGGGCTAAAATGGCGGCCTCCGTCCCTTCTCCTGTGGGAGCGAACGTCGTGCACACCTGATGAGGCAAGGGGAGCAGGGGAAGGCCGACTGCCCCCGGCGTCTCGTATGCCACCGGAATGCGGCAAATTCCGCGAGCAATAAACACCGCATGAAGTAAGGCAGTTTTCCCGAACAGAGTGCCAGGTGCAAGAATGTTAGCAGCCTCTTAGGAGTCATGAGTGACCGCCGCCGGCCACAGGCTGCCACCCAGAGAGAACTTGGTACACCGTCCCGAGCCGACCGCGGCGTTCCCGCCTTGTGAACGCCGAACGGATCGGGGCGGCGAGCTGCGCGGTGCGCCAGCAGCCGTCTGTCGTGCGCCACATTGCGAGACACGCCGCGGACGCCGCACGCGTCCCGTGCGGACACCATTGTGGCGCTTCACGTGCGCCACATTCCTGCCCGCACAAAAAGCCTGCGGTCGCGGCGGCTGTGGCGGTTGTGGCGCGGCTCGACTTTTCCGCCGCGCGCCGGACAGCCGGCGGTCAGCGGCCATCCCGGCGCAGCAGCACGTCCGGCGGCGGACGTGGCGCGGCGCGCATCGATCGCCGCGTGTCGCCTGCTGCGCTGTTTTTGTCGTGCTGATGTCGAAACGAGAACAGTTTGATTGCGGTCGGGTGTCACTGCCGGCGGCGTTTAGCGTCGGCGGTAAACGGTCAAAACAAGGCCCGATCAAAATGTCGCGCTGACGCCGTAAAGGGGTCGCCGTCAGTGTTGAAACGCGCTGTCAGCGCAGCCACTGATGGAAACATGCCTCTGTCCCGGTCGTGCATACAGAGGAAAATACATACATATTCACCATAGCCGAAGCCACAGCAAGCCAATGATGCAAACTTAGTTTCATCACAGATTGAAGTTCATTAGAGAGCAAGGTAGAGTAGTGAGTCGATACGTATGACGGATCCGGCAGTGGGGCTGCAAGTTGGACGCCAGGCTGAGCGCCATCCTGAACAGCTGCAGCGACACTCAAACAGGAACATCAGGTCACGACTGAACGCCATCCGTCCGCGCCGGGTCGGGCGGGTCGCTGGCCGGGAGTCGTGTCCATTTTTCCCGCCCTGACCCCGCTCCTGCGGCCCATGACGGGCGGACCCGGCAGCAGCTGCCGAGCTGCCGGCCTCGTCCACAAGTTCCGCAGGTGGAGTGCCGCTTCTTTTCCCAGGCCGCCGCCGGCCAGACAAAAAGGTCCGACCGCAGACCCGGGGCGGCGAGCTGCGCTGCGCTGAGACCCCCGCTGACCGTCCGACAGACGGCAGCTCCCGGGCTGACGGCCAGCTGTGACGCAGCTCCCGGGCTGACGGCCAGCTGCGCTGAGACCCCCGCTGACCGTCCGACAGACGGCAGCTCCCGGGCTGACGGCCAGCTGTGACACAGCTCCCGGACTGACGGCCAGCTGTGACACAGCTCCCGGGCTGACGGCCAGCTGTGACACAGCTCCCGGGCTGACGGCCAACTGTGACGCAGCTCCCGGGCTGACGGCCAGCTGTAACGCAGCTCCCGGGCTGACGGCCAGCTGTAGCGCAGCTCCCGGGCTGACGGTCAGCTGTGACGCAGCTCCCGGGCTGGCGTCCAACTGTGACGAAGCTCCCGGGCTGACGGCCAGCTGTGACGCAGCTCCGGGACGGGGCTGGAAAACTGGGAAAGCCTAGAGAAGCTGGGGATGTTCTGAAGAGCTGGGGTACTCAAAGGAGCTAGGGAAGCTATGAGAAGTTTGAAAGCTCTGAGGGACTAGGAAGATCTAAGATGTTGAACCTCTGAAGAGCTGATGAATTTGATATGAGCAGTGAGCTGGACGAAGCTAAAAAATATGGAAAGGCTCAGAGGAGCTTGCAAGATCTAAGATGCTGATGAGCTCCGAAGAGCTATGGAAGCTCTGTGACTCTGAACATGACGGAAGACGTGTATCCTGTCACCAGAAGCGGGAAATCCTGAGCCAGGTTGGCAGCAAGGTGCCCTGTCTCCGCCTGTTTGTAGACTCAATATTGGTCGTGCGGCTCAGCATGACGAAGTTGACTTTCCCGTGTTTGATGAGAACACATCCTCCAGAGTCCACACGTCGCCGCGTCCTGAACGTGATGATCGATATCGGAGCACGAACAGACCCACACTCAGTCCTGTCCCTGCCGTCCTCGGGTGAGCCGCCTGCCCCGGGGTTTCTCAGGCTATCTCCACACCGTGCCGGGCCGGGCGGAGGTAGGCAGCTGCCCGGTCCCCGGCCCTCTCCCCCGTGCTCCCCAGCCCACTCCGGTCCTCGGCGCGGCCCCCCTCGGCGCACAGCGGTGGTAAACCAACGTTCTCATGCCTGTCCGGCCCGGCCCGACGGATCACCGCGAAATCGCGCCGCGATCCCACACGAGATAGCCGTGTAAAAATGTCGCTGCCGGGCGCAGCGGGAGGAGCGGAGGAGGGCGCGGGCCGGGCCGGTGGGCCTAGGAGGGGAACAGGGAGGCAGGCAGGGCCGTGCAGCGGGAGTGGGGAGGCAGTCAGAGACCATGGGAGAGATGGGATAGAGGCGGGCTGTTTTGAATGGACTACAGCTTGCGCCACGCAATGGGGCCGGTCCATGAATGGTGATCGGGAGGGGTTTGTGTTGCCATGGTTACCGTGTGTCCGGCCGACGGCGGAATTCGCCCCCGCTGCGTCAGTAATGTCGTACAAATGGCACAAACACGGCGCCTATTATAGCTGAGTGAAAGGCACACTGGTATGCAAATCCTGCGTTTAGACATAAGCGGAAGTGCAAACATTGTTACCAGCAGCTTAGCTTTCTTTAAAAACTGATGTTTTGACAGTTTCAAAGTTCGCTCACGATAAGCACAATGACAAGAAGTCGATTCGGCGCGCAACATATACAGTGTACTCAGAGAGCTTTGACTGAGGCGTATGAACATGTCCACAGTTGGTATCCACACCTACCCGTATCCCAATAAACACCTTTGTAGTGGACATTCGATAACGTTGGTTTCTATAGAAAAAAGGTATCCGATTTAATTGCTTTCAGTTCGGCAACGGCAGGCAATAAGTGGCTTTTCGAGTGGTAGGTAATTGCGTGGAATGGGTAGTTAGGCCCGACAAGTGAATGAAGGGGTTTAGTCAATTTGACGGGTCTAAATGGAGGCTTTGTGTTAGTGCAATAGGGTAGTCATGGTAACATAAAAGCAATTTAAACTGGGATAATCGAATGATGTCATGAGAAAATTCTTGGAATGCGCTTTACGATATGGGAGGTGTAATGACAAATTTGTAACATTTTCTTCGAAACAGAATTGTAGGGTACTCTCATCCACAAAATGGCATATTTATATCTGAGGTCAGCTAAGTTTTTCAGGAAATTGTGCACAATGCAATTTTATTGCAAAATGTCACCCTATTGTTATGTATTTAATTGCTTTTGCACCACATATTTTTGCCATTGCTTTTGTAAAGGCCCAATACGGTATAATTTAAGGCTAGGTGGATAACAATGAAAATACTGACACAAAATGGACAACAGTATTCATGACGTAAATCAAACCAATGCATGCATGCATGGTGAAAGAAGCAGCCACTAACGAACAACGTAAATATATTGCATGTCTTTGAAGTAATTTCAGCAAGCTTCAGTGTAGGTATCAATTATGTTTTTCTCTCTCATAAATACGAACAGTTGCATCATTTTAGCAATAAGCCAATCATCAAGTGTGGAATCGTCTCGCTTTAGAGCCCGGCAGTCCAACACAGCAGAACAAGACGTAGTTTTTAACATGAAAGGGTAGTGTGAACAAAATGATAGACAATGGCAATATTACTGACGTAGCGCTCATTTCAAATGATAACGGCGTGTACAGCAGCTTGTTTGACAAGAATGTACGGCACACAGATCACAGATAATGGAAGTAATGTAGGCTGCGCGGGCAGTTAACATCAGCACGTTCTAATTAGTGCGAAAATAGACGCAGTGCAGCTCCTGCAGCCGTCATGAGCTATTGACGTGCACAGCCCGCGGGCTACGAACCGCTCTTCAAACAGAGGGGAGGCGCCGATAAAGGTATGGATACGGTGTCGACATGGGCACGGTCAACAGACACACATACCTAAATTCAGTAGAAACAGTTGCGACCAGGTAAATACATTAGGAGCCTAATTAAAATTACTCTCTGAAAATTGAATGTGACGGCGAGCAGTGCAGTGGTGGCTAGTTCAAACAGATCCCACGGTTGACTTTTGATAGCAATAAGGTTAGATGGTTTTAGTTGGCAAGTCGGTGTCATCGGGAAGATCGGTCAAAAATCAGCCAACGGGGATATAACCATGATCGCTGACCGACCTGACTATGCTGTTCAAAGTTCAGAACATCTTTACCGAGTTGTCACCGCATATCGTGGTGGTTTGTAGTTTGACGCGACATTCGGTAGCTTTACGCTCATCAAGCGCTGACAGACACCGGCCATGACCTATTAGGGACTGTTGTGTGAGGGAACACACGGGGAAACCACAAGCCATTGTAACATAATGGTAAGAGCCCGTGAAAGAAAGGCCGGACAGGTTGCTAACAATCATCGCGGAAATGACAGCATTTTGTAGTCGAATTCTGAACAAACAATCTTGCGATATTCGTCACCACACAATGCCAACGTACCTATTTTGTTTTCAAAATGGGAAACAAATATTTTTCCCGTGATCAGAGGGCGTCCATGTCCAAAATGCACATTCAAAATAGTCCGAACGTTTTATATTGATGGATCTCCGAGTTGAAGACCATTACATAGCAGAGCTTATTGCGCTAGTCCTGACCCCTACCACCCGACCACACAACTCCAGTTGGACGGCAGAATTTGGAGGCAAAAGTTTTCATGCTATGTAGTATGTAATATATTTTACACCATTACATGAATGTATGAAATAGCATTTAGGCGCACATTGATTCTGTTTATCGTATTATATATGTATATTTATTGTAAATGCAACAGCTTTAATTTTAAATGAAGCGCAGCTTTCTTGATTTGAACGACCGAGGTGGCATAACGAACAACGCTTCTAGCTTTTTAAGTCTTGCAAAATATATCTCAATCTTATCTTAGAACAAACCAACTCGGAAGGCTTATACTTCACGATGGAACAAAAATTGTACCCATATGCGGCATTGTCAACTTCCGACCGAAATGAGCTGGTGACTACTGCTGGAATGTCTGACAAGTATTTGTAAACAACTCTGGCGAAAGGTCAAGAAATAATGTTCCTGGCAGACCTACACTGTAAAAAATGCTTAATGTAAAAAACATGACATCGTGGGATATCAATCACATGAAAACGTGCTATGACAGTGTTTAGGATGTAAAGAAGTGCAGGTAAACCGCGATGAAAAGTGTTCAGGCTTTCCGTGTAGCACACTTTTGCCGAGGTGAATTTGCCAAATTAGATCGGTATTCGGTTACCGAGTAACCGAATTATCCTATAAAATATTACCGGGCAAAAGCGTGTTACTCGGAAAGACCGAGTAGGACTATATACCTCATCAGTGCCATCACTTTTCTCTCAGTGCCAACGCTCACTAACTAGAACGGTTTATCCGTTCTACTTTGTCATAAGTATTGTCGCAGCACGTTCTCAGTGAGTGATATTATATGTCGTCGTGTTATTCAGAAGCGTAAACATTTATTTTACAGTGTGCTTGGTTTGAGCATTAAAATATCACTGGTTTGAGTCTACGATCAGGGAGTGAAGATGAGATTCGACACAAATAGCTTGTCAGGCAGATAAAGCGACGGCCGATTTAAATAGTTCGACAGACTTTAACGCATCGGCTCAATGCGAGGCTAATCGTAAAGTTTGCACATTCTCGTGATCCTGGAAAAAGGCTAAGGATGTTGTGTGATGACACTGTAGCATGGGCAAAAAGAGATCGGACATGTGACAAAACTAGCTGTAAAGCTATGTGAATCTTGTTCTTCGGCATACAACAAGAAAGGTGCTTCGAGTCAGGATTATTTGCGACTGTTGGCATGGTCAGAAATATATTTAACTCTGAACAAGCCGCCCCCCAATTTTACTCCGCGACTGACTCCAGGCAAACACACGATTGTGTTGTCAGACATTGTGATTTGGTGTGGGGGGGGGGGGGGGCGGAAACGGCGACTCCCTGCAGTTTCTAACTGCCCTCTCCTCCCTATGTTTGGACGAGAGTGCCGATTGTGATCCACCCGCGTTTCACCCCATATGTTTCCGTATACCGTTTGTGTCTCGCTGATGTGTCGTTCCAGTGACGTCAGTTTCGGCGACAGCGGCAGAGGACAGTGTGAAATGGCCGGACGACCCGGCTACCATATGGTGCTGCCACACATTCGCCAGGTATGGGCACACTCACTCGAAGTCCGAGATGTGGAAACAATGCCATCAGAGGACAACAAGGAAGAGAGAATGACTGAGATAGAAGCCGGGGTGGATGCTGGACACTGGACATCGGACAGTCTTCAGAAGCGGCTACAGAGCGATGCAAATATTGGGCACCTCCGGCTACAGAGAGGGCATCACTATCCGCTGGGTGCCGTCAATCCCGTCGCTGACAACAGAAGACAACAGTCTGAGAAGCTGATATCAAACAGTGAAATAAACTTCCCCTGTGCCTAGGATATAACCGGTGGCTATACAAGCAGATTCGAAGTCCAATTTCACAAGTGAGAAGCTTCTAACTGGCGAGACGCCTCAACGCAGAATGTCGGACATCCCGGCCAGTGGTAAACCACTGCTCACTGCCTGTGCATCGGCATCCGGAGGCCGTCAAAAGTCGCAGCTGCCGCAGCTGCCGCAGCTGAACGGCTGTCCGAGAGAGGCCGGAAACGCCGAAGCAGCTGCCGCGATGCCGTCAGATCTGAAGCCGAGCTCTGCCGGACGATTGCTGGGGACGTGTGAAGTCTTGCAGTGCTGACCATTGCAGCTGGGGGTTAAACGTTTCATTTCAACGTGCTTTGAGCGGAGTGGGTGGAAAGAACTGCAAGAGAGCGCAGGAAGGGGTGGAGAGAGGGGTGAAGTCTGCATCTATGAGCTTGATGCGGAGTTCAGGAGGGAGAGTGGCAGTTGAATACCAATGTCACAGGTGAGTGTTGAGTTTGTTGCACGGATGGTCGCCTGGAGATCTGATTGCAACTGATGAACGCTTGGAGAACTGTTAGCAGATGTGGGCGACAGATTGGCAATAAGAAGACGGAGCGAGCGTAGCATCTGCTATGGCTGTTTAGATGTACCGATACAGAGAATGAATATTGAATAGTGTGATTCTATTTTACACTAGTGACTGGAGGCAGCTGGAGTCAAGGTAATCCATATATTGGTCACATGCATCACGTTTTAAAGTATTTGAAAATGAATAGAGATACAAACAAATAATGTGTCCATAACGGCACGTCATTTCGCTGAACAGGAAATCGACTTCTTGATTACTAAACAGGAAACAATCATTTGGAAACAGGGCCATACGTTATAACGACTTCCCATTATCATCATACATTTCACTGAATATGCCAACTCGCTGGGCCCAGTACCCACAAAGCATCGGCAAATTCCCCTAAACTGACTCACATTTCTAACTCGGTTGGATGCCGCCCCATCTCACAATACAGCCGCTTGTAAAAGGCACACAAACGGCGGTGGTAAAGCCAAAATCAGTACCACTGGCCTAGCTATTGTCCGAGTGAGTTTCAATTTCCTGGTGCGGGTTACCAGGCGATGAGTCTGCGGCGGAAAGTCGCCATGGGGTGCACTGGGGTTCTACTGTGACGGCGGAAAGTCGCCATGGGGTGCACTGGGGTTCTACTGTGACGCAGTGGGTGTGAAGGAGGTGGCGGGGCCCGGGGCAGGAAGGCAGTAGAGGCGGGAGCACCGGGCACTGGTCTCCCCACTTACAACGGCTGTGCTGGGATATCATAGAGGATTTAAGACAACACCGATGTATTTCGTCATTATAAGAAATTGTTATATACCAACAAAACTTTTAGGGGGGGGGGGGGGCAGAGGAAGTTGCAATAAATTATGTGTGAGAAAAAAACAATGCAGCTTGGTACATCCGTCTCGCCTACCTATTTGTATGGAAGTCCACTCCGTTCAATGACGTTCCAGAAGCTCTACACGTAGGAATGCGAGGCTCGAGACTCAGAAGACTCAGGAGTCTGGAGTCGGGAGTCAGGAGCCGGGGAGCTGTCGAACGGCGGCCGATGCGGCCTCCCCGCAGAGCGCCGCATTTGTAACTCGTCCTGCCCGGGCCCCGCGACATGTGCCGCGCGGGGAGCCTCGCCTGTGAGGAATACTAACAGGATACCGGGACGAATCACACCA
>JARFNZ010095833.1:0-13027 GCA_031763405.1 Balanus nubilus | reverse complement strand
GATGCGCGGCTCAATGCTTTGCTTTATTTACATTGGGTTTGTGTTTTGTCTTTGTAAAGGATGCACGGTTATCCAATTGGCCCCCTCTTCCCCCCCCCCCCCCCCACCCCAGTCAAATTTCCTTAAAATAGGCCCTGATCCAGTCAGTCGGGAGTGCGGAAGCGGCACCGGCCAGAAAAGTCGGGAACTCCCCGGCTCCTTACGCACAATATAGCGGCATCGATCGCGGGGACGATACATAATAACGGCTGCCGTATACGCCGCTCGTATCCATACATCACGCCGGCGGCGACACCCTCCCGTCACGTGGCGCGTGAGATGGGTCCCCGGCTGTAGGCTGGACTTGGTGGCCGGCGGTCTCCACCTACTGACCGAAATCAGTGTATGGTGAGGCTAACCAGCTGAATTGAAGCTCACTCCATCACCCACTTGAAGTTTTATTAAAGCTGCCCATTGTGCCACTGCAGTCTGAATAGGCACAGGCTAAGTGTTCACTAGTATCATCATGCCTCTACAGACAGTTGTAGTTTACTGCAGCTGATCTACACTGATGACATGCTGCAGATCATCTAACTGAACTTATGCATAAGACAAAATAAAATGCTGTAGTATGATTTGATAAGATGATGATTATGATTTTACACTCCATCTATTCATTCAGGTAGTTACTTCAGAGCTGATTTGCAGCAACTGTTGCTCAGTAAATACTTGATGAGATGAGCAAGAGATATATGTTGATGTGTTTC
Organism: Balanus nubilus; assembly: GCA_031763405.1. Classification (NCBI taxonomy): domain Eukaryota; kingdom Metazoa; phylum Arthropoda; class Thecostraca; order Balanomorpha; family Balanidae; genus Balanus; species Balanus nubilus. The sequence continues at coordinate 12,281 of JARFNZ010095833.1, read as the reverse complement.
TACAGGCAGGTTATTGTAATAAAAGTTATGCAACAATGACTACAGACTACATGGACAAGGTAGGCACCAATGCATTTATGGTATTGATTAAGTGATATTATAAAATAAGCTATGCTGATAAATATTGATTTTCTGTACAAACTATGGAAATCAATAGGCACCCAGGTACATTCAAACTTAAATGCAACAATAAGCATGAAAATCAAGACATAGTTTTTCAGTTGACATAATCATGATAACAGGATATGATAAAACATATGACAAGTGAAGAGTTTTGCAGTAAAATTAAATGGGAAAACTTGACTATTGTTATAGCCTATGAGCAGTTAACACAAGCTGTGCCATCAGTGTCAACTTACCTTCTGGATGCCATCTTCAATAAGTCAGTTCCTCCTTGGTAGTTTGAGCCAGGTGTAAGATGTACCTTGATCCTGAAGCTCAGATGGTCTTGATAATTATGCTTTCAAAAAATATTACAAATGACTAGGTAGGTACCTATGAGAAAGAGCTCACTATACTATCCACAAGAAGCAAACCTGTCACAGTAACTCAAGTTTTGTTTGTGAAAAAGTCCACACCTCTCTGGTAAGTCTGGGTACCACTGTTATCATTGAGGTGTATAATTTTTTACTAGTATTGTAGTAGCATTATCACTATGGTGTTGCAAACAGAATTATGGAGTCAATCCTTAAATTTGATTTGAGCTTTGTTCCAACTTGAAGTGTGGTAGGTTGAGGTACTTGCAATTGAGACACACTTTGACTTGAGTTCCTTGGTACTCCTTCCCTTTACAGCTAGACACAGTACTTCAGGGAACTTGATTGAGATGAAGCCACGTATCTTCCAAAGGAAAGGATCGGATCCCTAGCTTGGGCCCGAGTCAAACCAAAACTCCCGAGTTTAGCTTGAATGAAATGACGCCCATAAACCGCTAAGCATTCACACTTGCAAAACTACTGTTGAACATTCTAATGTTAAGGACACCCAGTACCTCGAAATCACAAATCACAACTCAATCATGCCAATCACGACTGGGTATCGCAGTAAAACCCGCAGCGCAGCTACCCCACAAAGCATCCACGCACGCACCACCGAGAGCACAAATTCACATACACAATGACCAAGGTTTTGTTCTTTTAGTTCCAGTTGGGGATGTGTCCTTGGCCAGCTGCTGCATAACATCATATCGATTTAACCAAGCTGCCCCGCCCACAAAAGGTTTTATTTCACTATAAATAGAAAACCTCCTCCCGACAAAACATGTATTGCTATTATAAAATCAAAAAGAGGTATGTTTCTAAATTTCGGATATGCTCGCTGCTCATATGACTACAATAGCTATGTATGGAGCTGCAACAGTACAGCTTCCCTATCGACATTTAATAAAAAACGGTTCTGTGGTTCTCCTTGGTCCAAAACAGCAAACATATTATTTGATATGTTTGATTAAAGTAGTGAATGACTCTAAATCCGAGATCCTGGGCTCGTGGTTCGATTAAGTGCACACATTTTTTTTGTTTTTAAATCAGTATTTTCCATTTGGCTGACACACATCATATTTATAAATTAGTTAGTAACTGATATAGAAGCTAATTGAACTAGATTACAGATTCCAATGCTTTTCAGTCTGGACTTGATTCGGTTGCTGCTTCTTTGCTCGGTAGGTAAGATACATGTTTTCCACTTTCGAATTTTGCATATCGACATCAAAATTGCCTCAACAGCGCTGCACAGTATCGATAGAAGACTCGCCGCTGCTTCATGAGCTACGATCGGTGGCCGAATATCTAACATTGGTGAAGTCGAACAGCTGAAATAAATGTTTTGATGACGTATAAATATCGATATCAAAAAAGACAATATAAAATAAGCGTTAAATTAGTGATTTTGTGGTAACAGAAGACAACTTAAGTAATATATTATTCAATTTTTTCTCACAAATTTATACCTTGAATTCTTCTATTACAAACAGCATACAAAATGATTGATGACATCATATTCTGAATGCATGTTGCCAGTCTCTGACTTGTCTCACGTGCGCTGTTTTTGTCTCAAAAAGAAGAGATGAACGAAGCTTGTTGATGGACAGCTTGACGCGGTGCCTTTTCATTCGAGGGGAGTGTGTCCGGTGTCCCTGAAGAGGGTAAGGTATATTTTAAATATTATTTTAAGTGTTATTTTTCAAGTGTGTGTAAATATTATAAGTTTCTCTCGTTTTTACAGTGTAACCTTAAACAAAACAGTGTTTGCGGTAATCCACTTTGTCATTGTTCTTAAAGGGAATATAAGCGTTTTTTCCACTTCTTTGGAGTTAATGATGCATTTTGACACAGGGCAATACATGATATATATTAAATTTAAGTCATTTTGCAATGTCTTGTCTGTATGTAATGGAAAACAATGTGAAAGTTATGTTTGCACTCCACAAGTAGGTAGGTAGGTACCTACTATGGTCGTATATAGGAGGTAGGGTCGTCCAGCGACTTGATCGAGTTCTTGCGTCAGAGGGTGATGTCATCTGGAGTCAGAATGCATTTCTCCTATTCAAATACATGTTATTTTTCAATTTTTGAAGGCTACCAAAACCCTACTGACGATCATATATCAACAAATTATGCAGTGAACGAAAGATCCATCAATTTTCTCAAACTTATATATGTACCATTTTACCCTTAAGTCACTAATATTTTTGCAGTACAGCATTAAATGGTCCCACTTCTGCGCCCCTGCCTCTTCTGCAACCTTTGTGGCGCTGAAGCTGGTCGCAGTAGCACAGTGCAAAGATGCATTGATCCGGATTGAAAGAGTGGAGGTTCAAACCCCGGCGGATCCAATATTGTTTACATTTTCTGTACTTTTTGACTGATATAGAAAGTAAAAATCTAGACATTTTGTGATGCTTAACAAAATGAATACCCATTTCATCACGTTTGGTGAATAATAAAATGGTGGTTGCCAGATTTTTTAATAATTTTAATTGAAGGTAGGCATGCGCAAGAATCTACTTCATGACACAATCTGAGTTTTAGAACCTATAGCCGAAGCATGGACGGTAGCCCCCTGGTATCTACCATGGTTGGCAAAGTTGCTGTTCCCTGGTATGCATTTTGTACTCTTGTTTGTACTCTTTTTGATTTTTGAACTTTTTGGAAAGTGGAATATAAATAAAATTAAATAAAATATGAAAAATAATAATATTTGACTTTATTCATCCAAATGTATCATACTCTGCCATAGTGCAAAGTGTGGCAGCCGGCTCGAAGACTGTGCATGGGGGATACAAATGTGTGCATGGATGCACACTCAGCTTTGACCTGTGCACACTCAGGCCACCTCAAGCGCACAACCACAGATTATTGTCTAACACAGAATTCAAACCTGACATACGCCAAAACCGGCTGTATTCAGCTGTTGACGGACACCAATCTGATTACCCCAGGAGTACCCGCTAACTTTTGCCAGGTCGAGCCCAAAACTACAATTATTTGTGTTCCTCAGTAAGAGTAAAAAATAGTGAATAGTAAAATATATGGAAGCCAAAAGATGAGACAATTGTGCCATTTTTTAGACAAATGTGGCACATCTAGCAGGTTGTTTGTTATATTTTTCCCTTTTTACAGCATAATACGCTGGTAGCCTCATGGACCGGTGGCATTGTGCATGTTGGAGGGTGCGTGCACATAGCATGCACATGAGAGTTGCATCATGCACATGTGAAAGCGGATTGTGCACATGAAATCTCATGTGCACTGACAGAATTTTGTTGAAAAGCTCCCTACTTTGCAGACTGGATGCTCTGGAGACCTCAAGCCCAGCATTCAAAAGAGTACAACTGCAAAATGCGACTGTCCCACTGTAGCCATCCTGTGAGTCCATCTGCTGACAGCCTGTATGCCATTTGCCCACAGTTCCAGCCATCGGTATCTACTCACCAGTGTCCTCTGAGTGGCCACAGTGATGGCGGCCCGCCCACCCGGCTTCCCTTCTGCTGCTGACAGCTCCATGCAGGCGGTCCCGATGGCCAGCCAGCAGGCTCGGTTTGGGGCGCCCGCTGCCGCTCCCGGCATGCGCAGCTATGGGTCGCCTGGATATTCGGTCAGTAGTCAGTGCCCAGCAGCGCCTGACCGGCGGATATTTGTGATGGTGCAGTGACTAGTGTGTTGTGTGAGAAGGTGCTGTTTGTTGATGTTGTTTATCATTATTGTTGTTTCCCGAAATATGCTGTCCGATACCATTAAAAATTACCAAATGGGAGGCATTTTTGATAAAATTTTGGCTGATTTTGCTTCCGGAATTCAAGAAAAATGTTAATCTCTTATAAAAATGACTGACTGAGAAGTGTCTGAAAGCTCCTAAGGCTGACAAACCAATTACCAAATCGGTCATCAAAATTTTTGCAGTTTTCAAAATGATGGTAACTGATTGACACCACAAAATGATGGTAACTGATTGACACCACACCATTGTACTAATGTGATGACTCAGCGACGCGGTTTTGGCAGTCGGACGGCGATGGAGAGGGGCGCCGTGTAACGGTGTGCCAGTGGGTCGAGGACGGGAAGGATGCTGCTGTCTGCGTGTATCGCGCCGTCTTCAGTGGCTGTGACCGGAGGAAGGCTGCAGCCCTGTGTGACCTGTTGTCTTGTGCTCCCAGGGGATGCCTTCACAGCATGGTGGCCAGTATCCGTCCAGCAGCACACAGAACATGATGCAGCGATCAGGTTGGTGGTGCCACCATTGTGTCTCTGTGCTTTGAGTTTCCTGAGACATTGAGACATGCCAATGGTTCAAATGCAGTTCTTGGACGTGATTAAAACATTTGTATATTCTCCATAGCCTCAATGATAGCAGCTTCATGCACTTATTCATACTGTACTGCGCGATTATCGGCACCACATGGTGTCAGGTGTGGTGTGTAAACTGTAACTTCCCGCGGCTGTGCACGGTGTTTTTTGTCGGTGTGTTCCAGGCGGCAGTATGGTACAGAACCAGTACCCATCCAGCCGGCCTCCCTCCATGCAGTCCAGCAGCAAGAGGTCGTCAGACGCCCGGGCACTCGCCAACCAGCCGCTCAAGAGGTCAGTCTCTCCACAGGCATAAATTAGCGCTTGGAGTTTGTTTGGAATTCATTTGATTCGTTTCATTTGTCTTATTCGTTTGGTTCTTTACATTCTTTTTATTTACTTCTTTCGTTTCGATCATTTCCATTAAATTCCGTTCATTTCCCTTCATATCCGTTCAATCATTCGATTATCGTAACGTTGAGAGCTTCTGAAACGTTCCTGGTAGGTTGCATTGACGTCTTGGGTATGATCTGTTGTAACTTGTAACGCAGACCTTTTTTATTACACCGATGTTCAGAGTCGTTAACCTGATCCTGACTCGGTCACGTCCTGACCCCGGTGACTGCTGCAGTTCTAAAAAGAAGAAGCGGATGGCGGATAAGATTCTTCCGTGGAAGGTGCGAGATCTGGTGCCCGAGTCGCAGGCCTACATGGATCTCCTGGCATTCGAGCGAAAACTGGACGCCACCATCATGAGAAAGCGACTGGACATTCAGGTACATAATGTGTAACATTTTGCGTCCTGTTGTAGGAGTTGTACTGTACCTGTGCATTGTTTCTAGGAGGATATTGCTCGAATGATTCGTTTCCACTTCGTATTTAACTAGCACGTCTGCTAATATTTTAATCTTGTTATGTCCATAGCATGCGACTGTTGTAGACATTGTAAATGTCTTCGTGACCTGCTCTGTTCTGCCGTAACTACGTCAGGGACACCAGACGCCACTCGCCTGCTCCTTGTGTCGCGGTGACCTCTCCCGGGCACCCGGGGCATATGTTTCACCACCCTGTCCCCCTCCTCCACAGGAGGCTCTGAAGCGTCCGCTGAAGCAGAAGCGGAAGCTGCGTATCTTCATCTCCAACACGTACTTCCCGGCCAAGGAGGCCGTCGAGGGGGAGGCTGATGGTGGCTCCACCTCCTCCTGGGAGCTACGCGTCGAGGGCAAACTGCTCGATGAAACCAAGGCCGAGTCCAGCAAGGTGCGCTGCGCCGAGACAGCGCGGTGCTGGGTAGAATGGGATCAGACTGACATTGTCGGGTCGTGAAACTTACCGGGCTAGGCAGCTACGCAATACGCTTGTATGTAGTTCTTCGAACATCACATAAATGTTCAGAATCCGTCTTATGTAATCCAGATTTGATTTATTGATGGACCTGACGCTTTCCCACGCTATGCTGGGCCTTTTCCGAGTTCCGACACCTGACCACTTTTGGGGGTTTGTATCCCCCCCCCCGGTCCGTGTCATTCCGTGTCACCACATCTGTGTGTCGGTCCGTGTCATTCTGTGTCACCACATATGTGTGTCGGTCCATGTCAGTCCGTGTCATTCCGTGTCACCACCTCTGTGTGTCGGTCCGTGTCATTCCGTGTCACCACATCTGTGTGTCGGTCCGTGTCATTCCGTGTCACCACATCTGTGTGTCGGTCCGTGTCATTCCGTGTCACCACCTCTGTGTTTTGGTCCGTATCATTTCGTGTCACCACCTCTGTGTTTTGGACCGCGTCGACAGGCCAAGCGCAAGTTTTCGTCGTTCTTCAAGTCGCTGGTGATTGAGCTGGATAAGGACCTGTACGGTCCGGACAACCACCTAGTGGAGTGGCATCGGACTGCTACCACACAGGAGACGGACGGCTTCCAGGTCGGTGGAACGCTCAGAGAACGGATCACCTTCTCTGGGATCATAGTGTGTCACCTACAGTGGTCATAGTGTGTCAACTACAGGGGTCGTACTGCACTGCGCTGGCAGGTGCGATCGCCGTCCTACGGTCGCGTTTTGTTTCGCGGATAAGAACGGCTTACTTGAGAGGTATCATTCTGCATTCATGGTGATAATTCAGTTAGTTACATGGCATAAGAAACAAAGAAACAGGCATTCGCTTAAATGAAAATGTCATGCGGAGAAGAACCGTGCTTCGCGCCAGGTGAGGTAACCATTTTGTGCTGTCTGCGGCAGGTGAAGCGTCCCGGCGACAAGAACGTGCGGTGTACGATCCTGCTGTTGCTGGACTACCAGCCGCCGCAGTTCAAGCTGGACTCGCGGCTGGCGCGGCTGCTGGGCGTGCACACCCAGTCCCGGCCGGTGATCACTCAGGCCCTGTGGCAGTACGTCAAGCACAACCGGCTCCAGGTGGGTGCTGAAATCATCACTTGGTTAACGTGCAACCATGTACCTTTTCAACGTGTGCTGTTTTATTGGTTGAAATTAAACTAAGCGGGGATCCTGACCCAGTTTTCATGAGTCCCCGACCGTGTTATACTCCTGTGTCCTTCGCTGCTGCCCGAGCTCTCACCTTGCCTGGGGTAAAGTGTTAAATGTGCGAGCGGGAATGTCATAAAGAAGACATGAGTGAAGTGTCATATTATGAGTAGGTCTGTCATTGATGTGACCCGACCTGACCTCGGCAGGACCATAATGAGCGGGAGTTTATCAACTGTAACGGGTGACTGCCTGTCCCACCTGACCTAACCCCCACAGGACTAGGATGAGCGGGAGTATTTCAACTGTGGCCGTTAACTGGAGCAGATGTTCCAGTGACCTGACCTGACCTGACCTGACCTGACCTGACCTGACCTGACCTGACCTGACCTCTCAGGACCAGAGTGAGCGGGAATACGTCAACTGTGACCGCTACCTGGAGCAGATCTTCCAGTGCGGCCGTATGAAGTTCGCTGAGATCCCCCACCGGCTTAACTCGCTGCTTCATCCGCCTGACCCGATCGTCATCAACCACACCATCACGGTCGAGGGCGCCGAACAGAAGAAAACGGCCTGCTATGATATCGAGGTCGAGGTCAGTACAGCCGGGGATATGGGATAGATATGGCTGGGAGAGGGCAGTTAAGTGTCAGGAGATCTAAATCGTCCTTAAGTTAGCTAAAACCGTATCTTATGGGCGCAGAAATTACCGACGGAGTCAACCCCCCCGCCCCCACCCCAAAAAAAGAAAAAATTGTTATCATCGATGCCCTGGCTGAAATTGCGGGTCTCGTTTCGTCGCACGCACGTGCAGACATATGCATTTGTTCTACGCCCTGACATCCCCGACGTTTACATTTGGTTCTAGTGTGTCTCCTGCATAACCCAACTGGTTTGTCTAGTTTTTGGTAGTTTGTCCAGCAAGCCTGTCTCTTCGGTTGCCTCCTCCAGCATGCTAATCATGCTGCGTGTTGTTTTTTGCACACGACGAGTGTGACTTGCAAACATTGTAAACGCAGACTACACCAGATACACTCAAAACCGCCTTGGGCCGCCTATGACACCGCAAGACGTCTTCTGCCGTTCCCACCTCCATGCAGCCGTGATTTACTAACGGTGACATTATCCCCAGCAGTACCGCCTGTTCTAATCACCACCACCGCTGCTGCCGCCCGTTATAGGTGGACGATACGCTGAAGACGCAGATGAACAACTTCCTGCTGTCGACCGCCAGCCAGCAGGAGATCCAGAACCTCGACAACAAGGTGCACGAGACGGTGGAGCTCATCAACCAGTACAAGATCAACCGCGAGTTCTTCCTCAGCTTCGCCAGAGACCCGCAGCAGTTTATCAACAAGTGGCTCGTCTCGCAGAACAGGGATCTCAAGGTAACAGTCTCGGACACCGGCTGACTCGGGACTTTCAAATATGATGGGTTCACTTCTCGCTCCTCTTGTCTTCTTGTTCAAACCTTATCGTTGCTTCTCGTCGATGAGGCTGTATTGAAACGTTTGTGGTAAATTTATGCAGTTGCGTGAAGGTTACGCGACCGCGTGATGTCCGTGCCTCCTTTATCTACTCCCCAGGCCGTCTGTATGGGCACCGTATAACCACGTTGTTACGGCGCCCCTAAACTCCAACCGTCTTTGTGTCTCGGTACGCCCGTGTAACCGTGTCGCCCCTCCGTGACCTCTGCCTGTGACTGTGCCGCCTCTCCTACTCAGTAGCCTCTGCCTGTGACTGTGCCGTCTCTCCTACTCAGTAGCCTCTGCCTGTGACTGTGCTGCCTCTCCTACTCAGTAGCCTCTGCCCGTGACTGTGCTGCCTCTCCTACTCAGTAGCCTCTGCCTGTGACTGTGCCGCCTCTCCTACTCCGTAGCCTCTGCCTGTGACTGTGCCGCCTCTCCTACTCCGTAGCCTCTGCCTGTGACTGTACCGCCTCCCTTTCCAGACCATCACGGACGTCGTCGGCAACCCGGAGGAGGAGCGACGGAGTGAGTTCTACCAGCAGGGCTGGGCACACGAGGCCGTCAACCGCTACTTCTACAGCAAGGTCCAGCAGAAGCGGGCAGAGCTCGAACAGGTACTCGGAATCAGGAGCTCCTGAGCACCGAGACGCCGAGAAGCATGGAGCTCCTGGCCAGCGTCAAAAAGCTTTGGACATCTGTAACACCTCACCGCTTTCTCTGAGGGCTCTGTGAGTAAAGTCTGCGCGGCAAGAGTGGCTGGGGAGTGGAGCGAGATCTCCGTGGTGTTTGGACCTTCTGAGGGCCGTAAGCAGGGATGTCGTTCATTTGGAGCTCTGACGCCCCGGGACAGGCCGGCTGGAGGCCGGTTTAGGTCAGTGTCTGGGGCGGGTGGCCTGTGTGCTGTGTGTAGTGATGACAGTGTGGGACATTGTGACCCCGAGAGGAGGCAGCGTCGCCTCCTCATCGCCCTCTGAGAGGAGACAGGCCACCGGTCGACTGGTCGATACCACCAGTGGCAGTGTTAGTGAAGCTACGGAGGGGCAGGAACTGTACCTATTGCCTGCCGGCTGTCGTCAGTTTCATCTGGATCACCATGTCGGTCGATCTGTCCTGTCTCCTCAAGAGGACCTCTGTCCTATCGGTAAAGCACAGCGCGCAGCGTCGCCTGGCCCGACGCCGTGTTGTTTCACAGGGATTGGGGGGGGGGGGGGGGGGAACCCCACCCGGCGCAGGAAGTGTCATCTGTGGACTGAGGCGGTATCTGTGTTTCATATCGTCGGCGTCCCGCGATGGTAACCGTCGTTTCCATGGTAACCATGTAACCGTTCCATGGTATCGTCGTCGGGTGCCGGAGAATGCTGTCCTTGGAATGGGTGTCGCTGGCTCGACCTAGCATCCCCTCCCTCCCTATGGGACCTCTAGTTTTCTAGTGTGCGACATTGCGGCGGCTTTTCTACTCTGCTGTGGGAGTCATGCCTTTGTGTAGATTTATTTGGCCGCAGATAGTCTGTTCGTCCTGACGTGACTCCCATTTCGTTTATTTTCTTTGCCTCCTGGCCGGTTGTTTTCTGAGGCGCATTGTGCGCTATTTTGTCGAATCTATTTTGTCTGTATTAGGTGAGTAAATAGTGCATGAAGCCATGATTCGACGTGACGTATTTTATACATTTTGTCTGTTCTGATCTATTTTCATGTTCAAGCCTTCGATTGTATGTGCTTGACTTGACTTGCTTTTACTAGCAAAGAAAATGCAGTGACGCCGACTAGCCGACGATTCTTTACCCTCATGTCATACCGTGATAGATGAAACATTTTCTGAGTACATGTTCTAGAGAAATTTATGTTTATTTCTGATGGTTTGCAGATGATAGCCACACTCCATACCGTTTATGTTTGTCGGTGGAGAAGTATCCGCGTTTAAAACGCATTTTGCCGAAGGTGCTGTACTAAGGCTCTTGGTCTCTGGCTGATGAAATATGCATATCCGCAGGAAGATGCGATACTGCAAGTACACTAGTATATGAATCGCCCCTACTGTCTGGCTTCCTTCATTTGCCATCCCTATTGACAACCAAAACTGCAGGAAGGGTCAGCAAACAAGGGCATTACACACTGCATTCATAATGTATTGCGCGCTGTTGCAGGTACAGTTAAGGTTCAACAGTGTTTCCATCGGGGATTCGAAGACCACTGTTGGAGGTTTTCACACTTCTGCTAGGAACGGTGTCCTTAGCGTGCGAGTTACGACATACGGCTTACCAGTCCATCCTTGCCTACATGCTTTTATCTGCCGACCGTCGCAGCTTCCTTGTGCAGCAGATAAACGTTTCAACATTCAACGAACAGCCTCCTATATTTCAACCATTAGCTACGGAACAGGCCAGCCGTGGCAAGCGTCGGGAGCGTATCCACAATCCACACCTAGATATGAATGCGTCTCAGACTCCGCGGCTAAGGTCCCGAAGTCTCTGATCTCCAACAGGGCTACTTCTCGGTCAACTCTGTCAGGTCCAGGGTCCAGGGTCGGCCCTGGACGGCCGGGTGGTGGCCGAAGACGCCGCACTTCCTCCCCCTCCGCAGGCTGTCTTTCGCCGGGCCGTGGACGCCGGCCTCCTGCAGGGACGCCCTCTGTGGCCGGCGGGGCGCGGCCGGCACCGGCACCGGCGCTAGGCGCACCTCCTGCAGGGAGACGCGCTGTGGCCGGCCGGGCGGGTCGGATGGTGACGGCGGTAGGAGGGAGAGCCGGTACAGCGCCGCCGGGTCCAGACTGGCTGACGTCAGGTGGGAGGCGGGGTCGGGTGCTGGAATGGACGGGAACGAGCCTTCAATACTGAGCTGGGATTGAGCCGTCTGAGGGGAAGGCTGGTATATAGAAGATTGTCCTTGTGGGAAGGAATGATACAAGGGAGGGTGTTCCTTCTGCAAGGAGTGGTACAGGGGAGGTTGCTCCTGCGTCTGCGGCGAGGGCTGATAGAGCGGAGGTGGTTCCTCCTGTGGAGAGGAGTGGTAGAGCGGAGACATCTCCAGGGGGACGGACTGCAGGCGCAGATGGGTCTCCTGTAGAGAGACTGGCCGGGGGCGGGCCGGGGGTGCCTTCAGCGGCGGCAGCGGCAGCTTCTGCAGCGAGATGTGCCTCACATGCTGCTGCAGCAGCAGCTGCTGCCTGACGTCCTGTCGGGAGCTGTGCCTGAGCAGCGGGTGCCACTCCTGCTCCCACTCTGCTCCGTGCTCACGCTCTGCCCCGTGCTCCCAGCTCCCCTGCTCCCGCTCTGCTCCGTGCTCCCAGCTCACCTGCTCCTCCAGCGACCGTCGGGAGGGTCGCGGGGAGCGGACCGGCTTCTGAGGAGGCCGCGGCCGCAACATTCTGTCGTCCAGTGACCGGCGCAGCGGCCGGACCGGCGGTGCCAGGCCTCCGGGCGACCGCGGCTGGCCGGCAGCAGGGGACCGGGCGGCGGCGGGGGCGGCGGGGGGACCGTGCAGTTCGGCCGGCGTCAGCAGGAGGTGGGAGGGCGGCTCGGCGGCCCGTTCTGTCCCGTTCGGTGCGGCCCT
>JARFNZ010095611.1:0-13030 GCA_031763405.1 Balanus nubilus | reverse complement strand
TTGCCCCATGTCATGTCAGGTCAGGTCACCAGGTCACGTTTAGTGACCTTACCTCCAAAAATGTTTGCGGTCGTGCCCAGCCCACAGTGTTTGTCCGAAAGATTTAAAACTTGGAGGGTTGCATGGCAGTATAAATACCTACAATTCGTGTATTTCGGATTTTCGATATTGGTGACCTAAGGTCAGGTCAATTTCGTGACCTCTCCATTAAAAGTGAATGGGGAAGTGTTCAAATGCTCTCTGTTTGAAAGATAAGAATCAAATTAGTATCATTTCTTCAGGATCATGGTATATTTGCCAATTGTTGATGACCCAAGTGCAACTTTTGATTCTTGGCCCCTGTAAAGGTCATCTGAGGTCACCTTAGGTCACTTCCGCTTTTTTGCTAATAACTTTTGATAGAATAGAGCTAGGAACGTGCGAATGACACCACTGCGTTCGTCTGGCCAAGACGCATCAACTCGTATGCAACATGACCCAATTTTACCTACTTGGGTCATCACGTGACCTTGACCTGAGGTCAAATTTGGAAATTTATTTTTCAAGGTCATCATGTATATGTTAAGATGCGTTTTGACGAGAGGAACACGATGTTATAAATAAATGCTCTATCTATAAAAATGAAAAAAGTTTTTCGCGAAAAAACGTTCCCCATGAAAACAACATTTTGACCTTTGATGACCTCTGGAGCCTCAATTATTACCTTTACCTCAAATCTGATTTTAAAAAATGCCGCTGGAGCGTTTCAAGAGCTATCTATTGCTTTTTAAATTTCTTCCTAGCTATCATAATTCCCGAGATATCGAGGGATTTCTGGAGCAGGATCCCCAAAACGGGAAACTAGACCTATGATGACCTCTGGTGACCTCAATATTGACCCGAGTCAAAAATGGCCCAAGTAATTTCTAATTAAATTGTTGAACTATTTCTATTGCTTTTCCGCACCTTTCTATCTTTTTGGGTTTTGGAGTTAGTAGGGGGGTCATTATGACCCCCTACCAGGGCGAAGGTGGCTCAGAGGCCCACCAGGGCGCGGTGTTAACATGTTAAGCTAAACGTCCTAGCTAAAGAAGAACTTGCATGAAATAACTTCTAAGAAAAACAAGGAACAACTTCCCAAGAACTTCCCAACCATGAAATGGAATGAGAATGCAGAGCCCGATGATGGAAGGTGACATCAATCAGTCAGCCATAACACCAAGTAGAAACGAAAGTGGCAGAAAAATGCGGTTATGCTTCAGAACCAGCTGCAGTGGTAAAGCAGCTCTTACACCGCAACACGATCCTTGTAATGGACCGTCACCGAGAACAAAAACCGAAGGCAACAACATTAAAAACAGACCCATCAGTGCATGATCCTGTTCGCACCCCTGGCGACTTGGAGAGGGCCAGGTTCTGTGAAATCCCTCCCTCGGCGGACCCGGCGCACATGGAGCCCATCCTTCACCAACCTCTCATCAATGGGACCATTTTTTATCCAAGTAAGCAGTTTTCCCAGACGCTCAGTTCATCTTGGCTGGTCCTGTCGTTCCGGCGGGGTCAGGCGGGCGCTAACAAATGTGACGCGTCACGGGGGAGGGAGGGAGGCGTCACAAGCGCGGGCCGTGGGCGTCTCCTTCAGCGACACTGGGGGACGAGGAGCAGAGGGGGCCGACACAAGCTGCCCCGTCACCGCCGTCAGCCGACTGGTGATGTTTGCGCGTCATTTGTTATTGCCGCAGAGCGCTCAGTCGTCGCCGCCGTGCGCCCCTCGGGGCCGGTGGCGGGTTAGTGTTGCCACCGGCGCGGCCTTTCATCGCGGTCCGGGGGCCAAACAGACACAGTCGCCCTGATCTCAGGCTGCCCGGGCCTGAACGGGAGGCGGGCGACAGTCGCTCCGCGCCGCGCGACAACTGGCTCCCCGAGAAGGACGACATCTGCACAGGACACTTATCAAGATGACGCCCGGAGACGCGGTACCCGTCCCGTCTGAGGGTGGGCTCGGGTCGGGAAAGGTCATAGTGGTCCCCAGGGTAAACGGCGCCGGCGACGAACGCACTCACAGAGAGGATGCGTCAAGGTGTTTTTGTGGGAGAAGGGAGGAGATATCGAATATTGGCGCCGGGAGGGAGGCGAGACTGCGAACGTCACAGGTGATTACTCTGTCAAAAGCGCGCGACGTTGAGATTCGCTGATGCCCCATACTTCAATTCATTCGAAATATTGTACTTTTAGGTTGAACGGCTTTGATTGTATATATATACAAGGATGCAGTGTCGGCAAAATTTCATCGACTCCAACTCCGACTCCGGCCTGAAAAAAATCGACTCCGGCACCGACTCCACACCCAATCTGGCTTATAACGGTTCTCCGACTGTGTGCTAAAGAACAATATCTCCAGTGCGATCATTTTTGTCGACTGTTTTTTTTCTCAACAGCACGGTAAATAATGACATGCCTCCTGAGCACGGACGCAGCTTGCTAGCCGCGCATCCAATCAAGTTATAACCGTCTGCAGGCGACAAAACCCGCGGAACGGGCATCGAGCGGCGAACGCTACAGCGAAAACGAGCTGCAGCTCATATTCGCTGTAACATTTACACTTCCCTCCCCTCTCCCCCCCCCCCCCCTCCGCTTGGCATTGTCATTACTTTGTCTTGAGGTGAAAGTTAAACTATTTTCAAGTAGTTCATCATAATATGCTTTCAAATTCATGGAGTTAGCGAGCATGATATCGTTAAAGAATATTGTTCTGTCTTTGGTCAGACGCAATGGGAAATTTACTTATAGATGAATAAACCATGTGATAGATAACATAAAACTTTGTTTAACCCACGCACTGCCCGAGCACCAACTACGGAGGGGGGAGGGGGTTGATTCCCGCCGATCCTAAGATCTAAAAAACACGCAACGTATCTGCAAGCGGCAAACGACGTTAAATGGATCGTGACAAGGACTATATAAGTTACTGAGGTCATGTTCAGGTCAGGTCAATATTGAGGTCACCGGAGATCACCAAAGGTCAAATTTTGTCATATTACGAGTAACTAGGACATCGCTTCAGCAATCTCCGATTATCTCGGTAACTAAGATGGCTAAAAGGCATCGGAAGAAAGCAATTGAAAGCTCTTAAAATCCCTATCGCGACATTGCCATGAAATTTGACCTCATGTCATTGGTTTAGGCTCCAGAGGCCATGGAAGATCAAAAGGTCATTGTTTGCCAAATAGTTTTTCGCAACTAACTTTTTAGCTATGAAAGACAACGCAATGATTTTGGTACCATCGTGTTCCACTCGTCAAGACAAATCGAATCATATCATTTTTATTATTTTACCATGAAAAGGTAATTTTCCAAATTTGACCAAAGATCAAGCTCACGTGTCTTGACCCAAACAAAATACTTCGGTGCCACTTTCACGTCTCTAACTTAATTCTACTAAAGTGATTAGCAAAAAAGGGTTTGTGACCTAAAGATGACCTCTGATGACCTTGTAAGAGGCCACTGATTAAATATTGCACACGTATAATAAATAATGGTCAAAGATAACATGACCCTGAAAGAATTTGACTGACACGACGTGAGAGACATTTGAAGATTTCCCCATTGGCTTATAATGGGGAGGTCACCAAAATGACCTGACCACGGGTCACCGACATGGACAAAAATCCGAGATATACAAGTTGAAGGTACTGATACCCTTATGTATTATTGAAAGTTTCAAATCCATCGTTCAATCACTGTGGCTGTGGCATACCTGCAAACATTTTTTGGAGATGGGGTCACGTGACATGGACTGGTGACCTGACCTGAGATGAACTGGGTTCAAAATTTTCACACGAAAGGAACTTTTTTGGAAGGAACTACTGCGCCTCTTCTTTTTGCGCTGACCCCAAATTTGTGAGGTAACGTTATCGGCAGCGAGAGCGTTCCAAACATTCACTAACATTTGTATGTAAAGCAGATGGGCCAATTTGACCTGATCAGCATTTACTTAATATTGGTGTATGTTCACATATGTTGGAATACGATTTGCTGGTTTCCATCAAGGCTAACACCGTCCGAATTTTGCCAGCCCGGGTCAAAGATCGCAGTAGTGTCTGTGTGCATCTGGGAAACTGCACAGACAATGCAAGCCACTTTCCAAGCTGACAAGCATTGCAGACAAGACAAGCACTGCTTATTGTCCCTTATTAGTAAACTATATGTGACATATGCATCCAGTTTCAATCATGTTGAAGTTCACATAACTTTCATTCAAATGAAACAGAAAACTGGCTTAGTTTGCAGTCGGAGGCTGTGCTGTATTTTGTCTACACCATCACTACGACGTTCTAGCTCGAAGCATAACAAGCAAAAAACAAAGAGATATCAACAGGGATCTATATGACAGGGATGTTATAACCATCGTGGAACCGACCCTACCCGATCACAGCAGGTCGCCTTGCCTGCCGTCGGTCACGTGATTGGAGCGCTTGCTTGATGAAGCTGACCAAACCATGCCCTGGTGCCCAAAAGGCGTTCATGACGGACAGCGGTGCTCCTTCACTCGGCAGACCGGTAGGCAGTACCTGCTTCACCAAGCGATATGATCAACCGTTCCCAACTGGTTATCTCGTCGGCCGTTTAACCCGGCACCGCCTGGGCTATTCCGTTATACACGACCACCTGGGGGGGTCATCCGATCCCCCCCCCCCCCGCTGCTATCTCAAGAACCAATGGTCGTATCGAGACCCGCGAGGCAGTGTTCGAAAGCTCTCTACGAGATACTTCTAAAGCATGCTTAAAATTTTAAAGTTGAGGTCAAATGTAAGGTCATGGTCAGGTCAAAGGTCAAAATCTAGCGTTTTCGCTTTACGGGATACAAGGAACGCAAGATCTGCAGCTCCGGGCCCAAACTCAGTTTAAGTGCTCTCAAATGTATAATAAAGGTACCGCATCAGCAAAGGTACCATACCATACCTACGCATGATCATAGGTACCATACTAAGCACAGGTTCAGGTCAAGGTCAGGTCACAAAAGGTCACAAAAGGTCACTTTCAGCAAGTCATATTTGATGCAAGCGACACATGTTTGATGGGTAATTTTATATGTAGAACTCGATGATGGCGATGATTTCACCGTCTGAGCTCATTCAAGTAAATAAAGTGCGAAGGTTAGGTCAAGGTCAGGTCAAAAAAGGTAGATTTGTAAAATTACTATTTTTAGCAAAAAGTGTATAATTATGGTCCAGTTTTGTCACAGGAATCCAATGGTGTCATCTGTTTGTCTGTGTGATGTTTTGAAATGCACCAAACGCGATCATAAAAATTACGTCATCATCTCGTACATATATTAGAGCCATTTTAAGTCATTTTGGGGTTAAAAATTGAGATATCGATTTGGAATTTGGCATGGTGGTTAGTCATTGGTAGGAAACTGATATTCTGATATTGTAACATATATTCCGTTTTTTAAATCCCAAAAATTGATTTTGTTGATATATTCCCCCAAAGAATTGTTTTTGGAATTTTTGGGATAAAAAACATAGAAATTTACAGATTCGATAGGCACTTTGTAGAACTTGTATTTCCACGTGTTTTGGCGTGTTTTATTTTAAATTTGCTTTAAACCTCGATTTTGGGCGAATTTTCAAACATTCAGCAATTTTCGGCACAAAACGTCATGTAGTGACGTCACTAAAATCGCTATATCTAAAAGAAAAAATCAACTAAACTCCTCAAAACTTTACAGAATACGTAAACTTGATGTACACGAAGGTGTGCAAGGTTTCACGTCGATATCTGTAAGGCTTCGGAAGTTACTCAGGAAAAACCGAGGGGGGGGTCGGATCCGACCTCCCAAGCGGTCGTGGGTTAAACGTCTCGGGGAGGGGTGAAGAGATCGGACTGTTAAAAAATGCTGCACAAGATATTTTTGGACAGCGATAAAAGGGAGCCAAATAATGCGCATTCAATGATATTTGATAAGCTTGTCTTGATTGGTTTCTAGGTTATATTAAATATGGATAGACATAACAAGTCGTTTAATTTTGTATATCGTAATCTAATTGGATAGTGTTCAACAAACATTCCACACGTATAAAAACAAGACTAAAGTACTTGCTGCCACACGCTCAATGAATTAGCGCACAGAAGCACGCAGAAAAAGCAAGGGTAAACGGACCGTTTAGCTTTTCCAGTTTGTTATTTAGCCATTTGTGCCTACTTAGTCCTTATCTCGTCCATTAATTACGACGAGCCTTAGTCAGGGCGAGATGCGAGCTAAAGATAAGTGTTTAACAACTGGGTGGAGCGCAGGTGATAGGTTCCGTTAGACGATCGCCGTGACCAGTGGCGACGGTAGCGGTTCTGCTAACCAGGAACTATAATAAATCCATCCACATCACGCTTTTTGTCCCCTGCCCTGTCCAGAACCAAAACACTGCTTAGATACATTCGTTTTTCCTGCATCACCGGCTAACCTATGAAAACTTGGAAATCTTCAATGCAAAACACTTAATTTCTAATGGATTTCAATAGTGCATACATTTTCACACAGTTTCTTTGGTGTCCTTGACTGCAATCTACCTACTGCTCGCTTAAACACTTGGATGGATCAAAGCGACTCAAAGCCTCACATTGGACGTCAACGTGAACCCGAATTCATATCTAAACACCCGGTCGCATTAGCTATACGGACGGCTGCCCTACTGAAAACCAATCAGCCTTCATTGACACGAGCGTTGAATTGGGCTGAAAGGCTGGAAACCAGCTGCGAGCTTACACGGCTCCTCCATAACGCTAATTGATGCTGGGAAATGTGTTCCGGATACAGCAGCGCAACACGCTGACGAATACGCCCGATGAATGACAGCCGAAATTAACTGTTGGATGATAAATGGCCACCGATCGGGACCAATAAACCGGGAATGCTTTAATCTTTTGAAGTGGCATTGACACCGTTACTAACCGGATAGTTGATACTTGATAATGTACTAAATTGTACCTGAATAAAGATGTTTTGATGTGGCGATGATGCTTCACAAAATTGGATTGTTGTTTGACCTCACAATATTTTCATTTGGCAACTGTGAGACGGATGCAGTGAACTGCAGCACATGCAAACTTTTACGATATGATTGATGTAAAACTCGGTGCTATAGATGACACTCACTATGTTTAGGTCTCTTCTTGATCCTAACAACTGAATAAACATCGATACATTTGACAGATATCGCTGTCTGCTGCTCTCAGAATCCAATCCGGGTCTTGCTGAGCCGCTCCTGTGCCCCTCACCAGCTCCAGACCCTGTCAGAGCTCCGGCCCGTCTCTCCTGTCCGTCTGCAGTCTCCCCAGCTCCCCGGAGGCTATACACCGCCCTGTGTACAGCCAGCGGCCGTCGTGCAACCCCTCTCTCTCCTCTCTCCTCTCTCCTCTCTCCTCTCTCCTCGTCGGCCCCGCCAGCTAACTTCAGCGTAAAAATTCCCCTCGGGCGTACCCCAGGGGCCCGCCTCATCTCCGGAGTGAGGCTGAGGAGAGGGGAGCGGGACTCATGTTTGCTGCTCAGTCGGTGTGCCGCCGGTGAGTCGGCGGGGAGTCGACGGGAGTCGACGGGGGGACGAAGGGAAACAAGATCCTCCCAAAGCCTCCAGGGAAACGACTCGATTCTTGGGCTGCTTGATCTTGTGACGTGGGGAGGGACTAAAAGTTTTAGGCCTGCTGCATTCGTGATGAGACTAATTCAAGCTGTTGGTTCTGGACAAAATAGGAGCTGTTTTTTTTCTTCAAATAACACTTATGGTAGCTGTTATATGTTGCTGTTGTACCTCAGTTATACGTTGGCTGCGTGGGTGCGTGTATCTGCTGTACTGAACTCGTTTCAGATTTTCGACCGTGATTGGCTGACGCGATTGAGTAGTGTGAGTTTCCGATCCTGATGGATCATACATACATAAATCAGGGAACTGTCGGCAACTCCATTAGATCGCCCCAATTACCTAAGCCGGGAATTAACTAAGCCTGAAGCACAGGGGGTCGTAGTGACTAGATGGAAAAGCTGGACAATTAATTTCTGTGGATTTAGGGCGCATACAGAAACGCCGAGTCATGTACTGAATAGTTCACATCAGAAACGGAAACAAGCAAATCCACTTCGGGTATATTAGACCAATTGATGCATGACGATGGGCTGGCCCGGCGAGATGTTAATGATGTTCTATTATGACTTATGAGTGCATGCTTCGCTTGCGAAATCATTTTTTAAGCGTCATGATCTTGACAAGTACAGATGATCTTTGCGGGAATTACAATCATCATTAACTAACTTGTATATTTATTGCTAAAAACCGCGTGGGTATGAGCTTATTCTTCTTGGCCGGATGTTGGCTTTGCATTGCCACGAAGGAAAAGCAAACACTGTCTCACTGGACAGAAATGCATTCTTCTCTCCCTCTATATCCTGTTTGAGCTGCCACCCGCACCTATCGGTATCTTCCCCTCCACCAGCCCGGCTGAGGCGCCTCCCTGTGACAAGGTAGGTGATAAGAGGACAATCCCCTGTGTGCCTCACTCAAACATGTCACCCCGCCATCACCCCAACGCATGACAATCGCCACCCCGCGCCACAATCGCCACCCCGCGCCACAATCAGCCCCGCGCGCCGCGCGCACACCTGGTGTTTTTGCGTGCACGCGCGCGCTATCTTTACAGGTGCGCCACAGATGACGCGCGCGCTCCGAAAACACTCCCTCCCTGCCCGCAAAATGAGCGCAGGAGTCTCGAAAACACGGCCTCAATTGGCTGGAGGCCGGGAGCGGGTTCGATTACCTTCGGTAAATGAGTCATCCGAGCCGAGGGCGTGACTCGACTGACCGGCCCTGTGGCGTTGATGGCGGCGGAGGTTTGTGTTTGGGCGGTGTCTCGAACGCAGTAACAATGCTGTCGGCGCCTGCGGGAGGGCGAAGGCGACGGCGGCATCGGCGGGAGGGAACACGAGTTTTTAGCGCGTCGCATGGGAGCGTTGAGAGGAGCGAGTGTTTGTGTTGGATGGTGTGTGTTTACCGTGCTGACAAGCCCGGATCATCTGGCGTCGCCGACTGAGGCGCGGCCTTGGCACACACCTGTGGTTCGGGAGACGTCAGGGAAGGCGAGACGAGGAAGGTCAAGACGTGGGATGGTTACAGGAGCATGATGCTCAACAATGCGTGTTAACATTACAATGATGTATTATTTGAATGAATCATGGAGGAAAGAATGCGTCTCTACATTGACATCATCTCAAGAGGAGCTATTTTATGCGATATTGTGGGAGCATGTGCTCTTCGTAACAAGACGCATGAGCTACATCTGGGCTGACTTCAAACTGCACATCATCTAGATCAGTGATTCCTGTCGCTGCCCAGACCTCTTCCTGCTCATGGCGGCTGGCGACAGCGGCGAAAACTTTTGATCAGCTGTGTCCCCATGGGGGCCGTGCTGTATGTCAAGGACTCGCAGACCGTTAAGAATATACATATACATCATTCAGTTTGGTGCGCTCCCTTGGGAGATCGTGCCCGACTATTTGGTGACAGTAACGACTGCAAACGACTGCGGTGTTACACATGTTACGACCACGTCAGTCTGAGACGTCGCATCCGCGACAGTGGCGTTGAGGCCATTGATGTTATCATGGTGACATTGTGTCTTGTGACATCACCTCATGATATATCAGATCAAAATTATAGCATAGGCCACGTTCGAAGCCATTTCGTTGTCCAAGACGTTTGATAACGTTCTGACCACACAAATGGTACATGCAGATTATGAATTTTATCAGACAGCTTATGCGTCCTGACAAAATTAATATGCCCAGCGAAACGAATCTGAGGATAAACAAATACAAGATAAGACTCCCATGTTCCTGACCTCCCAGAAGTCTCGTCATAAATTGCCTGCATTTACGTTTGCGACGTGCATCTGCACGTTTAAGCTATTCCCATCATTCCATGGCACCAATGCGTGCAAAACTGGTGCCAGCACTAAATTAAACCTGTCGCGGCCAGCGTGAGAGTTAAACTGGAGCAGTTTTTTCACTGTGCGTCGTCCATCATCGTCGGCGTCATAAATCGGAGCCGCCGGTCTACATCTGTCTTTGGTCGACAAACACACAGGACCGACGGCGACAGCGGTCCCCGACAGGCCGATGTACCGGCGCCGCGTGGGCCAGACTCCAGTCGGCACCGATCAGACAGCGCTAAATAGCACGGCGAATAAACATGTCCAGGCTAGACGCTCATGGGCTGGATTCCAAACTAGAAATAAAGTTATCAATATAGTGTTGATGGCTTTATGACTTAAGCGATCAAAATAACATTTTTAGAAGCAAAATATTTATATGATGCAATGGAGCTTTCTGAGGCACTGAATTACATCTTCCTCCTAAAACACGTGTTTACCGTAAACTGCTGACCACTGAAGATCGCATTTAATTGGCATAATTGCGATACTTAAGAAATATAATTTGAGCTAAAAAGACAGCATACCTACAACTTCTTATACCTTCCCCGGAAGCTTCTATGCATAATGGCTCCGTTACTGCAAGACCGGCATTAAGCTAGCTGTGTATAAATATGAGCCAATCTTGATGATTGCGACTGCAACTTAATTTCGAGACCGTTTCGTCCAGATGGTGTTGGCCATGTCCGCTTCTGTTAAAGCGTCACTACAACCTACCGTCCGTGCTGCTCTACAAACTGACCGCTGGATGAGAAATGACCGTCACGAGTTATGTTCTGCGACGTCCTACACCCTGTTTATTTGGCCTCTGTCTGAACGGGAGGTCAGCCGGCTGTGTAATCGATTACATTGACTCGTGTATATACAAAGTCACGATGGGTGGCTGAAACATTTTTTTACAGAATGGTTGTTGATGTTTTTCAGGGAAACAATAAGTCCGGGCTATCTCGGCAGATGGCGATCTTAAGGATGCTCGTGAAAGTTTATTATTTCTTTCATACATGTATTGTTATATGCATTGTCGTATAGTGGACATGACATTTTACTAATGTTGTTAAAGCATTAACAATAGCATTAATCCTGCTAATATAATTATCGATATTGCATTTTTTCCTTCTGACTGAACAACTTCAGTGCCGACATGCTTCCTAGGCGTGGTTAGATAGAGTTATTATACATTTTACGCGGAAACAAATATCACAGATGAACTCGGTACCACCGAACTGCGGACTGGGCCTTTCATTTCACAATACGCTGCCATTTTAATCCTCTCCAAGTCGTCCCCTATCCCTCCCAAATCCTACTACAGCCTGAGGGTAGTGACCCGATGACATGACTCATTTGCCCCCGGTCTTAAATGAGTCCCCGGGGTCGGAGGGTCCAACAAAGGCGGACTAACGTGCCGCCAGCGGCTCTCTATTATCTGCTCCCCGGCCTCGGGGGGATCCACCGCGCCGCTGTCTTTTTTCGACTATAATTGGATGAAGTGAAACATCGTAATTTATTGTTGCTCTCCCCTGCTGCAGGTTTCGTTTTACAATGGTGCAATCAGCCCAACTATTCTGCATCGGAACAGAGTTATCGCCCTGCCGGCGCCGACTTGGGCTGTAAACGGCCATTGACTGCTGCGTTTACAGGCGGTAAGTCGCACCAGAAGACCGGCCGCCACTTGTGCTCATCACAGGCTCTCGGAGATAGCAGCATCACTGCCCTAGTCGTACGGTGTATTGATCGGTTTTTGCAATAGATATTTTAGTATTTAATTTGTGTGCGTAACAAGCTTTTGTATGAGGGACATATATCGTTTTCACATCTATGTTGTTAAATGTTCTTCTACCTCAATGATAAGCGTGGTCTACTTGCCTCGTAACGTATACGTAGTTAAATTGTTATAGACACAAATTTATATAGGTATGTACCTAAGCCGTCGAAGCGCCCTAAAACCTAAATAAACAATCAATGATATGCATAGATACCAGAACTGCAGACATAGCTGTGTCTCCTAAACATTTCTTCAATTTGATATTCTGCATTTGAGCAATGAAACAAAGTTTTGAATCAGGTTCCCAAGTTGCAGACCTTGAGGTAATGAATGCCTGTAACTGAGATTGTTTATACAGGTTAAGTAAATACAACTATACTGGTGGATTCGGATTATCCAGCATCGTGAATGACCCCATGACGAAACTGAAGGCGCCACACCAAAACAGGCATGCATCCACGGATGTCGAACTCTCAGCGTACGTTCTGGCCTCTGGGACGGCCCACTCTTCCCGTGTCTCATCTGAATGTCCTGTCGTGGCCCGTCGCTTCTGAGGGCCTGTCGTGGACCTTCTGACCTCCTGAGGGCGTGTCTCGGTGAGTCGGTCCACCCGGGGCCGGTCGGGGCTCCGGGCGGCCGTCCAGCCCCAACTGTCCGGCGGCTTCCCAAAGGTACTTTGAAATTGTGAAAATATGGCAAAGAATAAAAAAAAAATAGGTTGATTATCCTAATTTTCAAATTCTTCAAAATTGGAAAATACGAGACAGCAGTTTCATAGCCCGGTCTATGCTCAGTCTTTTGCTATGAAACAATTACATTATCTGTATAACTGTGGTCTGTGCGACTGACAGCTTTCCCGCAAACCACTATTTTTGGCAAAATAATTGGAAACATGACGTCACTCTGACGTGATTTGCGGTCGACCTATCATGAACTCATTATTTTCATTTTGCTAGTATGTATGGAATCGATGTCGGAAGGGATATGTAAAGTTCGGTGACGCTGCTACACTGTAAACCCATTTCTACAAGGGCATGGAATCGAAATACGAAGGCGTTCGCCAATTTGCGAGCAATTGATTCCCAAATTTGCGAAGATGTCATTCTACGAAGAAAGCGCTCGTCCTTTGACCACCATCTCGTAATATATTCGTTAAATAACGATGAATACGAACTCAGTCAACGATGACCTCGTTGTTCCTTGGTATGGCAACGAGCACGAGGCAATATCTCGCAGTTAATAACAACATTTTACTTAGTAAATATACAGGCACAAAGGAGCTTTTTGTAAACAGTGACCAGAGTTTTCGTC
>JARFNZ010095499.1:0-21733 GCA_031763405.1 Balanus nubilus | reverse complement strand
CGGCGCCCCGCCGTTTTATAGATATGCTCCAAAAACATGCGGGGGGGGGGCAAATTTTGCCCCCCCCCCTCCAGAGCGCGTGTTAATAAGAAAATATGTGCTCCTGAATTGGCTTTGCTCAGGAATAATATGGTGTATTTTTTTGTAAATGGTCTGGAAATGTCAAAAATCGCAAGACAAAAATGACGTCATGAGCTTCCTCACATATACAGTCATTACTCCGTCAAAAATAAATATATTTTTTGATATTTGATTTGAGCATAGACCATATCCAGTTCTCTTAAATATACTCCGGTTGTTTGATCATCTGTAAAAAAGTTGTTTTGGGGGGGGCATTGAAATAGAACATGTTTTTTATTTTAGGGATCAATTTTCTTTTTAAGTATGAAAATCCGAGATGTCTGTTTTGTAGATCTTGTCATTTTACGTCCTTTGGCGTTCTTTAATTTGTGATTCGCTTCAAAACTGGATTTTTGGCGATTTTTTTAAAAACATTTAGCACTTCCCTGTCCAAATTGAGATGCAGTGACGTCCCAAAAATCGATATAACTAAAACAAAAATAACAATGGGACTCTTCCATTTTCCCTCACAAGATGTAAAATTTATATGCGAGAAGGTATGCCAAGTTTCGCGTTGTTAGCGCTATCCATTTTTTAGTTATTCAACATACTCGACAGTCAATGGCCCCCCCCAGTCAATGGCGTGTTAATGGGTTGCTTAAATTGGTTAATGGGTTACTAAAATAAGTAGCCTCCATCAGCATCAAGTCAATAGATTGGTGTTGGAAAAGGATCTTATAGAAGGTGAAGTCTATCACAATATCGTTTAAGGTTGCCTAAGGACCCAAATTTGAGTACATTTGCTAATTTATGAAGAAACTAACTTTGCTTTTCAATCTGGATTTGGTATTTTTCACTGAACAACACATATCTGATAGACAAGGTAATATTGCCACCCAGGGCGGGATTACCCACACCACTTAATAATATCGTCTTAATTTGCAGGATTTGTATTGACCTGTAATAGTCAGCTTTAGCTAGGAGATATCAACATAGGTAAAATTGGAGACAAGTGAGTCAAAATTACATGAAAATGAATGACTATTCTATCTGATATTTAATTTTTGTCCTGCGTCAGCGCCAGCAAACGCTTAGGGTTGCGGTGCTATCCCCAACTCCCCAATTTCTATCCATGCATTATTACGCAAAGCACTTCAAGTTGCACTATGTTGTAAGTCCAAGGGGTTCAAACCCAGGATCCAAGGGGTTCAAACCCAGGACCCAGGGGCCCAAACCCAGGATCCAAGGGGTTCAAACCCAGGACCCGAGGGATTCAAACCCAGGATCCAAGGGGTCCAAACCCAGGATCCAAGGGGTCCAAACCCAGGATCCAAGTGGTCCAAACCCAGGATCCCTAATCAGCGGGCCAAAGCTCTAATCATGTCGCACCACCAACACTCCTCAAAGTGACGTCACTCCTCTGAGTCGAGTCAGTCTGGCCAACACTCCTCAATGAGCACAAGCACGAGCAGGTACCCATCTGCCCGCCCACCTACGTGTATCTCCCACGAACACCTGATGCAAGGCGTCGGGTCACGAGCCCAACGTCCCGGACCCGGCGCGGTGCATCTGCCGAGGTAGCCCAGTTGGCCCCGGTTCAGACCGTGTCGCAGTGACTCAGGGCTCTGGCCAAACGCCAGCGAGAGATCAGTGTCCGGGATCGGTAGAGGGGCGTGCCCTTACAGGGAGAAATCCACTGCAGTGTGATGGATGCAGAACCGGCACCGGTGACGTGTAAATACCCATGGTGAGGCGACGGACCACACAGGGGAAAATGGAGGCTGAATTGCAGATTCAGTAAACTTGAGTGAACGAATATCTTTAGCATGATGACCGAATTAATAACTGGGACAAATGTCCCCATGCGGGGAGCCATGGATGTAGGGACGTCTCGAGAGGCTAGGGGGGAGGGGAGGGGGGGGGGTGGCAGTGAAAGCTTTCTCACATCTTGTGATATGTGAATGTCAAGTAGCCGTGCAATCAAGCATATCGTACCAAAGAATAACTGCTATACATAACTCGAAAGTTATTATCTACTAAAAACACACAAGCAATATCAAAATCCCCTAAAGACCCCAATATTCCTTTACATAAATGGCTAGAAATAGCGCAATGCAACGTATCTATCAAGGGCGTCGCCACCCCGGGGGGGGAGGGGCACCCCATGTTCGCTCGATACCCTCTCCGGCACCCCCAGGTTTCGAAGGAGTTTAACATTAGCACTAGGCGCCGCCCCCTGACCCTTCGTTGGCTTCCCCATAAGCCTGGCTGGCCTCCGCCTCTAAGTTGTGTGGCGACGCCCCTGGACCGTATACTGTTCCAACGCACACACACTGCTGCTATGAACAACACCCTCCCACCAAACGCCGCACGAATGGCTGGTAGCCGCGCAATCCATCACATCGCTTTGGTGCATCACATTACGACGTCATTGCGGCAGCCGAGCCCAGACCATTCACCCATGGCTCGGCACGTGCCCTGCTCCAGTATGTAAATACAGCTTCCTTCTGCGAATATCGTGGTCCGCGCTGCGCTGCAGACAATTTTGATGACGTGTGCAGCGCCTCAAAGAGTTCATTCAGAGTCGAGCATAATAACGTTACGGCAGAGACTCTGATGATCAGGTTGTTGGTGATTATATTCCATATAGTTAGCAGGGGCTACGCCACGTTTCGGTAAATTGGGGGACGGGGGCCTCCTGAACTTAGTTTTTTCCACGCAACGCCCATGGGCGTAATGTTAAAAATACGGAAAGCTGAGAGGGGGGGGGGGGGGCACGTCCCCCCAATTCTCTTTCCTCCTGTAACGGAGCCCATGCAATTTTGGGCAGGAACAGTATGACTTATTACGTTGATGCCAGAACAGCAAGAACGGGTGACGTGAAGACAGTCAAATAGATAGCGGAAAAGAACGGACGAATGTGGGTTATGCTAAACGACTGGATTGTAACAGGTGCTCGAACATTAGATAGGTAACCATTCTGCATAACATAAGCCTTCTGCAAACCTTATGCATGATGCATACCTATTTGGACCTAAGTATGTTGCTATTCTACCATCACTGATGTAATGCAGGTTAAAGAGGGAGCCGATATGTGCCATGAGGTCACACTTTCAACACATACACATAGTTCATGCATGCACCTAACATGCACCATGCAGGTCACGTATCACGTTCAAAGGAGATTCCAGAATGAGTCGTAAGTAGCCATTGGGGCATGTTCACCCCGAGTCAAGAGAGAGTATTAAAATAGAACAACTGGAGAACAAAACGCTGCGAACAAGACACGAGACCCACGATGCGCTCATTTGCTAACGTCCCAAAGCATCAAGAGCCATCACGCGTGCCGTCATATCCCCTCAAATCACGAACAAAGCATCACTGAGACGTTCATTGCGCATTGCAGACATCAAACTGCGTCATGAAAGAGCGATGCAGGTGGCGATATTGAGGACGTGTGATCAAGGTGCGCCATTTGCGCGCTGAACCACCCGCGGCGGCCGTCACACATTTTTACGCAACGCGGAGCGTGATTAATGACGTCACTGGGCTGCTAATGACGTCGCTAGATCGCATATCTGCTGTGCCGTAGGACGACAATAGCGATATCATTGTATTTCAAACAGGTAGAACCATTGACATACTGTTCTACTCTCGTTAACATAATACTATATTTGTATTAAGAGTGAAGAAGTTGCAAAACGACATCGGAGTATTCAGCAAAACCTACCCAGCAAAGTCACACATCAAAGATTCATAAAACGAGTATCGTGGCGTTAGAATAGGAATCCCGGCGGCTCCTACAAAAGTGCACCTGGGTTTCACACGTTGACAAGCAAAGCGAGCGAGTAATTGGAGCCACCAGTGTGAGCCAGTGACAATGATCGGCCAGCTGTACGCCAGAAGTCGCACAGTTCACATCAGGGATTTCCCACCCGGAGGGGATCGTTTGAAGAACGTGCCGCCGTTATGTGCTGAAGACCACATTAATTGGAGGATGAGTTTCCAAACAGAGGTAAGGTAGGCTGTTCGCAGTGATTTTTTACAGTTCGTGACATAAATTCTGACGTGAATTCGCAGACAGGTGAAGGGAGAATTGATGGTCACTAATTTCGTATGCCGCTGACTGTTAGGATTTAACAAAGACGGTCTGAATTGGTTAGCATTGTCTCCTGGTACCTACTCTTCAACAGTAAAACTAAACATGACCTCTTAACAGGTCGCTAGTTTGTTCAAATCTTTGACCTTCCGAACGAATCACATGCTATTATGTAACACGCTGCAACTAAGGGAAGAACCGATATCCGGTGCGTAGATGAAGTTATGAGAGCACCTAGCATGACCCGTCGTCGAGGAGCCTTCGTCCACACATTCTGACCGGTCAGCAGTCTTTACCCGGGCATAACCGGCTAGCCAGTTCCCCGCCTCATTACAGGCCGGTAACGGCTGGTAACAGCTGGCAATGGGTTGCAGCAAGCAGTGTAACGGGGCTCGTTTACTTGGCACGAACCGAAGCCGATCAAATCTAACTATATTACGAGATCTTACTTGATAACGAGATGAGGTCAGATGAGATGAGATGATACCAGCTGAATGCGTGGCTGGGCAGATGCGATTTAGTGCGATGAGAAGCGAGTTGAACGGAGGAACAGTGGGCGGGGTGTGTTAAATACCGCGATGGGACAGATAAGGCGGCGAACGTGGGTTTAATGGCGTGGTGCTGCCGATACTGAATAACGAGATGTGGTTTACGTATGGCGATAGGGTGGTCGGTTGCCCAGGCGTAGTCAACTACAGTTGCCCTCCTTACCTATACTTGTGAAGACTAACGGTGAGTGTAATGAGAGCGATTGCAGAGACAGAGGTGCAAAAACCTTTCAGACTGTCACATACTCGCACTGGTGCTTAACGTCTGTCACACGAGTCCACTAGGTAGCGATGGGGGCGGATCCAAACGGTGACCTGTGGTCATTTCCCCCTCAAAGGTTCCGCAATCGTGATTCCCCCCCCCCCCCCCTATCCCATGACCGGACTTTTTGGATGTTTTGAACATAACACCTATGGCGTTAATGGGAAGAATTGACTTCATTTTGACGACTTCCCTTTCCACTCGAATAGACAGGAACGTCTGGGGCTCTTTTGGAATCATTGTTGTTCATGCCTATTGGTATCTGCCCTACACTGTCACGTACCCTGGTACGCGAGTACGCAGGTTTTTGCACCTCTGTGCAGAGATGCGTAGCACGGGCGTTGGGATGGCGCATATGGTAGAGCGGTGGGCTCGGAATCCACGGGTCCCAGGTTTGTATCTGATAATGGCGAGATTTATCCGCGTAGATTGGAATAAAGGATTCTAGATAAATCAGTAGACTGAGTCGTTGTTAGTAACAATGCTAACGGAGAGAGGGTTTGTTACTTGTGTCTTAGACAGAGTGAAAGTGTTGTATTAGTTTGTGTTGTTTGGTTCCAACGAAGCAACCAATAGGACGATGATGATGATTGATGATGGTAGTCTTCATGACTGCTATGAGACATTGTTTTGAATGTGATACTAAAAAACGTTTTTTTCAGTTTCTGTTTTCGTTCCAGAACCGAAAATGGAATGGTAAAGACAAACCTATTTCTCATACTTTCGAGAAAAAAACACAACAACTTACTATTAAAAAACATAATTAATTAGTAGCTTTCGGTATTGTGCCTTAATAAAACAAACGTTAAAGATAATGTAAGTGTTTCGAAAATGTCACCTAAAAGCGTATGCAAGTGTGGATATTATAGCTTGATATTTATGATGTATTCTATGTAAAAATTACCTCATTCTGTTTTAAAATAAAGCTAGAATCTGAACCTGTAAATTGGAAGTACATTATGGTTTGCCCAGCACTAAGTACTAATGTCCTTCTCTAATCACGGTGTTTGAAAATGACTTAGATGAGTTAAATCCATAACTTTGGCGATCGCATCGCAAATGACGAAATACTTGGTTTCCTATTTCAACTCTTGTTCATCGTTCCAATCCTTAGTTAATCTTTTAAATGTTATTTCTCAAAAGTGAATTTTTATTTATATATTACTCACGCAAAATTCGCTAGACCAGTACCAACCGTCAAAAATCTTGAAAAAGTTTCTAAGACTTCTTGAGGGAGATATTTTTTAGGTACGGTAGGTAATAAAATGTAACAATAATGCAATTATTTCACTTTCAAGCGATTGTGTGTCCTCGTAAGTGAGTTTTTCCATCTACGTGAATATCATTCGTCTCTTAATTTGCATGAAAACCCGGAGATATCATGAAAATAAGTCACGAGGTTCGACGTGTTTCGAAGAAATACTGGCCTAAAAAGTCTAGCTGAGCAAACAAGTATTCGTGGAGCGCAAACCTAACTCTCAGATTGTTTTTCGTTGCATACAGACAAGACATAGCAAAATGACTTAAATTTACTACATAATTTATTCCCCTGTGTCGAAATCCATTGATAACTTCAAAAAAGTCGAAAAACCCTTACATTCCCTTCAACAAACCTTAGATTATGATAGCGTGGTAAGTGGTGGTGGTAGTCGTGATGGTGTTTGCAAATATTGAAAAAATCAATCGCACACAAATCGTTCAATGTGATTACATTTTTTTTTTTTCAACCTGAATGATCTTCGACGTATAATGCACTGTACTCACTAAAATTTGTGAAATATTTTCTTTATATTACATAAATATATTAACTTAAATGTTATCCTAAAGGTATTAAATAAACTATATCTTAAATAATTGTTAACACTGTTTTGAGAGACAATGCAAATAGAATGTCAAATTGTAACATCTCTCTCGTGCTGTCGATAAGATAACTTTGGGAAAGAAAAAGACAAAATTAACGAGAACCTTGTGCCTTCATCGGCTTTAAAGTATATTTTTGGGGGAAACGCATTCGAATTCGAATCAACAGTAGTTGCATTAGGACTCGAAGTACTTCGGCAAAGAGGTATAAAGACATTTGTACAAATAAAGTGTTCATTTTCCTACATAAACTATCCCTATCTGTATTTCCTACCTATATGCATAATATGCATATATACACCAGTAACATACAAAGAAGCGGAGTGCTCCTACACACAACATGCCTTTTGCACTATTAAGTGAAAATCACTCATAATAACCACGTTCATTCATTCATTCATTCAATTCCCAATAATTCAATATGAAATTTCTGAGATGAGCGAAGCGCAACGACAGGCCAAATAAAACCGTATACACTATACATAAACCGCCACTTATTCCATGCAAGCATAATATGTCCTCATATGCAACACATAGTTACACCCAAGTATATGTAAATCAGAATCCAAACAATGTACAAATACGTTCTCACCGTCCGCATTCGAATGGATTTATGTCATGTATGATATGTACACTAGAATCGAAATCCGGCAAGCATCCATGACATTGATAATAAACAACGCCTAGAATGTAAGTTTAATAGTATAGTTTTGTTCTATAATCCAATGCAATACAATCACGTTTACAATAACAAAGTAACGTCCATAATTTTAACGATATTTACACAAACATATCATTTGACCGATCAGATAAGATCGGATAACATTGCCGAATAGCCAGGCTCAGATGTAAAGAGTCAAATCAAAGGCCAGGGGGAAGTTTGAGTGTTCAGGGTAGGGTTTAGATCGTAATTAGATCTAAAACCTACTCTGCTGTGAATGGATGTAAATCGATTTCCAAATTTTACGGTTTGTGTCGTCATTGGAGACATGTACAATTTTTCTTGGGACGTTGCTGCTGTTCAGCTGCATGTCTAGGTGACTTACTTAATGAAAACCGAACGGGGTATCCGTTTTGTTGTTTTTAACGTCTCTGATGTGTTTGCTATATCTGAGTCTTACTGAACGGCGAGTTTTTCCAATGTAAAATGCCTCATCTTTTGTGCATAGCTCACAGTACATCCGATAGATTACGTTTTTAGTGTGACACCTTCCTGTAGTCCCGCCTCACAACAGTTACAGTGCTCTATATCTGAGCCTGGCTCTTTATACATCTGCAGCGCTCTTTATATCTGAGCCTGGCTCTTTATGGATCTGCCGAAAGCTTCTCATTAATTTTCTCTTTTTCTTTCCCAAAGTTATCTTTTCGACAGCATGAGAGATAGGTTAATCTTTGCCACTCTATTAAATAAACTTTTATCAATAGCATAACATTTAACAGATTTAAGTATCATAAACAGATATCATCTATCGAATATGAATCAGGTTGGAGAAAAATACGATGTTGTAGCAAGATTTTGTGTCGGAGGCCGGGGTGACTAGGCCGCCCGAGTGACTTGGACGCCCCTATGTTTACGCTTTCTTATTTGTTTACGTTTTCTTATTTGTACACTTATTTGGACCATTCGGGGATCCAAAATCAAGATGTCGACTTAAAATTTGGCATGGTAATTGAACAGGTGTAGATCTTTTTCATATATTCGTTTTTTTTATAAAGTTTTGATTTTGTAGTCATTTTTCTCCCAAACTTTTATGTTTTCAGTTTTTCGAAGTTTTTGGGGTCATAAGGCAAACATTTTGAAAATTCGAGATAGCAATTTTGAAGACGATAGTATTTTCATCATAATGGCGTTTTAGGTTTGCGATTTTCTTACAAACTCGATTTTGTACGATTTTTAAAATATTTATCTTTTTTTTACAAAAAAAGAAGAAATTCAGGACGTCACTAAAACGTCATTATTTCCAAAAATTTGGATTGATCTTTATGAAATGTTGTCAAGAGATGAACAACTTTGTTTGTGACAGGTACTGAAAGTTTGGCGCGCCTGCAGCGTGCCAGACCAGAGCTATAGTGCGGCGAAAAAAGTGGGGGCGTTTAACGCCCCACCCCCTCCCCCCTCCCAGCAAGTCGCGGGTTAAGTTGACACGTCCGCTGTGGGGATTATCTATTCCATGGTATCCCCACGGCAAGGCCAACCGGAACCGAAGCGATTTGTCTGCTTGACAGACCTGTAAATAAATTTTAATTCGACCAAAGAAATAGGGTTTTTCATGATATGCCAAATATACCGTGACACCAAATAAATGTGACACCTTTTAGCATTGAGCTAGTGATCCCTTATGATCTTGATTTTAAAATACATCATCTTCTAAAAATGCAGCCAAATGACCCCGGCCTCCCCTAGTAATTCGTGATGACACCTTACCGGGGCACGAGCCCCGAGCCTGCGTGTTGCCCATCAGCACGGACGGCGTAGTAGCAAGGCTGCGTCCGATATTACAGCACTGTCCAGGGCGTCACGCCTCTCAGGGCTAAACGGTGTGACAAAGTCACGGGCGACAGCCATGACAAAGTCACAGGTGATAGGCATGACGGAGCGGGAACAAGACCGTGTCATCTGTAACAAGCAGGTATGTGTAGCATGTGACAGGCATGCAGGTGTGCAGGCATGCAGGTGTTGAAGGTCATACACCGGAGTCAGGTGACCTCGTGAGGAATGAAGCAGCTGCATAGTAGCAGTTTACGAGGGCCCTCCAGCCATCAGGAGATGTCCTTCAGGACGGCTGTCATGGCGGTGAACTGAGATGGTGAGAGGTAGATCGAAGATGGGTGGCGGAACTGGCGTATTCAGAAGGGAGGTTTTGAACGGGTCAAATTTGGTATGAAAGTTAAATCTCCCCCCCCCCCTAAAAATAGAAACTCACAAAACATACGCAATCGGATTTCATTTTGTTTTGCAATGTCATGTAATTCATGAAAAACTTCCTTCAAAGCATTGTGAACATTTTCTTTTGCATCAGGCAATGCGTCAATTTAGCGCCTATTTCAGTGGTTTGGCAGACCATGGCCGAATCCCCCTGGATCTCCCAATGAGTGGACGGTGGGCGGCGGGCGGCGTTGGGTGACAGGCGTCGTGTCGCGAGTGGTGGGCGGTGGGCGGCCGGCCCCACCGTCAACGTCCCCGTTACCTGCTCGGCAGCGCGCCCACTGGGCCGGAACGGACGGCAGCGGCGCCCGGTGGACGCCGGAGGCTGGCCGGCGACGGCAGCCAGTCGTCGTCGAAGAGTGGTGGAGACAGCACGCCGCCCTGGGAGACACCTGTGCCGCGCCGTGAAGGTGTGCATCGGACTGTGGACGATTGGTGCGACGAGTGGACAGGTGTGGAGAGGTGTGGGTATAAGGTGGAGTGGAAGTGGATCCAGGAGAGGGCAGTCGCAGTGGTGGAGTGGACAACTTGCAGTGGTCGGTGACGTACGCTTTTCGAAAATCACTAACTAAGACCAAGTCATATTTGTATTCAAGCCCGGATAGACTCATTGTCATGTGCAACGACACGTGCATCACGCAAATGTGTCACATGATGTAACCACAGGTTGTAGCGGGTTGCAGAACATTACCCCTCAACCGCATCCACTTACATAAACTCTTTGAGCGTCGCGTAGCCACGCTCACGCCAAACACGGCTATGCTTTGTGAATAGTCGTGTTGATTAGGCAGCAGACATCGTCAGTGGGTCAGTAGTAGTGCTGAGCTCATAATTCAGACCGTGAGAACGACACTGATAAACGTGAGTAAATTGGCGGAGTTTCCGTTACCGTGCCGCCACAGGCATCAGCTGATTGGCAGGTGCTCATCACGGACTCACAGGGACGGCAAGAATCACAGAAACTCACTGGAAAAGTTGGAGACCTCACAGAATCTTGCACAAAGTCACAGAAACTCACGAAAACTCACG
Source organism: Balanus nubilus (assembly GCA_031763405.1). Taxonomy (NCBI): domain Eukaryota; kingdom Metazoa; phylum Arthropoda; class Thecostraca; order Balanomorpha; family Balanidae; genus Balanus; species Balanus nubilus. The sequence goes on along the minus strand of JARFNZ010095499.1, from coordinate 10,949 downwards.
GAAACTAACGGAAGACTGACATTGATTGATGCATCAAGAACGATTCCTCTCATTCCCGCCTTACGTTATAAAACATTAAGCTCAGCATTGCCCAAGAAGTCGACAGCGACGCAAAAGAAACGCATAATCGAAACATAACACTCAGTGAGGGACGGCGTCTATAAAATAGTGACGAAGACCGCACCTGTCAACATGGATCATCTTCTTACGCTCGATCTCTTCCAGAGCCTGCCAACATCACCTATCATCGCGATACGTCGTGTGCAGTGACGGGTGGCGTATCAGGTCGACCCCAGTGTCGTGTCGACACACCCCCCGTCACCGCTGACCGCTTCCGAGAAGGAATCGAACGGACATCGACGTGCGTTTGTCGTCAGTGGGCCAGCGCAGTCACGCGGCACGCAGCTCGCGCACGACCCAGCAATCGGCGCATAGCGGTCGGAGAAACGGCATAGAGTGGCACGCTGCTAGACATATCGAAGGCGTTTGATGCAGTTTTTACAAGTGGACTGGTGAACACTACAGTGTTTATAATTGCATTCTCATTTGTGTGATAGACTGTGCGTGAAGGCAGCCATTGAAGGCAGCCGTGTTTGTCAAAAGAAGAGCCAGGTCACGGCATAACCATGGTGTAGAATAGGGAAGTGATATATCCCCTGTTTTATTCTCCTCGCCATCAGCAGCCATGACGGACTCCATGGACTCAGCAGCGGCGTCGGCCTCTCGCAGACGTGCCATCCTGCCGGCTGAGGTCCAGTATGGCCCACCACCAATAGTTCACCTCGGCCGCGGCACCGTCCCCTCGCCGTCCCCTCCCCCTCGACCGTCACAAACGCCCTCCGGCTGGCGACCGTCCCCCAGTGATACCTCCGACGGATGGAAACCCACCGGCGGCCGACGACGGCCCCCCTCGAGCCCGCCTCGCCGCCACTCCGCCTCCCAGCGGCGCCGTCCGACTGGCGGAGCGCCGCGACCCGGCCCAGCGGCCCGACCTGACCTCGCGCGGCGTCCCGACCTCTCGTTGGACACCACGCAGCAGCACACTGTCTTCAGGGACATCACGTCCATGTTGCAGCTGGCCCGGCAGCGGGACCGCTTGCCGGACGGGGTGCTCGACCTTAACCGGCACGCGGCGACCCGAGGCCACGCCCACCACCAGCCGCCACAGGTGTACCAGATGGACGCGTTCCGCACGGACGGACCTGGCGGAGTAGGCGTTCTTGGCAAGCCCAGTGGGCCTGGTGTGATCAGCAGCCCCTCTGGAGTGGACGGACCTAGTGGACCGGGCGGAGCTGTTGGAACGGGTGGAGTAGAAGGATTCGGTGGATTCAAAGGACTCGGTGGAAATGGAGGCACAGGAGTGGGTCAGGGTACGTTTGCCTCTGAAGAGTGGATCCCAAAAGCAAGCGGAGCACCTACAGCACCCTCTGCACCGGCGGCACCTGCTAGACCCGCAGCCCCGGCGGCAGTGACGGCTGTACCGGGCCGGTATGGAGAGGAATACAGCTATGACGAGAGGAAGGCAGCAGTAGAAGCTGACAGTGTCGCAGGAGGAGCGAGAAGGCAGCAGCAGGTGAGCCAAGCTGCAGTGGAGCGGGACTCTCTACAAGGTGGTGGAACAGGAGGGACATACCAGGTGGCTCTGCCCTCATCGCAGCATGGTAAGACGTCGAAAGGACGTTACCCCGCTGCCCGCCCCGGCTCTCACTATGGTCAGAAATCTAAGGGTCGTTATCCCGCTGCCCGCCCCGGCTCTCACTACGGCGAGAAACCCAAAGGACGACCAGCTCACGGGCACAGCCACAAGCATGCCAAGGGACGCTACCCGGCGGCACGGCCGGGCTCTCACTACGGTGCGAAGTCAAAAGGACGTTACCCGGCAGCAAGACCCGGTTCCCACTACAGCAGCAGACCCAAGGGCCAACCGAGCAAACTGAAAGGCTCTGGCCATCGTATAAAAGGCTCCAGCCACAGGATCAAAGGCCACGGCCAGAAGTCGAAGGGTCGCTACCCTGCCGCGCGGCCATCCCACTACGGCCAATCCTCCAAGGGCAAGTATCCCGCCGCCCGTCCGTCGTCTCACTACGGCGAACCAAAGCCGGTGTGGTCAGAACTGGCCTCCCCAGTCCAACACAGACCCCGCCCGTCCTCGTGTCATTGTGACTCCTACAACCACTTCGGCGCCGCGGTGGGCACCACCACGCTTCTTCTCAACGCCGTCCTGTTTGTCCTCCTGGCTATCGCCAACGGGGGAGGACTGGGACGTGAGCTGGTTGGATCGCGTGAGGCGCCGGCGCTGCCGCCGCTAAGCCCGGAGATTTCTCACCAGGCGCTCCGGTTTGCTTGTGATCTGATGGGCTTTACGGAACCGGATCTGACAGGGCACGACAACTTCAAACCTGGCGGGGCGACAGGCCTAATGCCAGATTTCATGCCAGGTGGGAAGCGTAACATGACCGTCACGATCGCGGAGGTGTTCGGGGAGGCCGGCGTGCAGACGATGGGTAGTGTGAATATGTATGGTCCGCCCGGAGCTGAAGGAGCTGGAACTGGCCCGGGAGTAAATGGAACTGCTGGTACTGGAGACGGAACAGGCGTTGTTGGATATGGAACTGATACTGCTGGAAGTGAAGCTATGACACCCGGTTCAGTGGGAGGAACCGCGAACATGAATTACGGGTCGGCACCCGCGGTAAATGCGGTTCAGACGTCCGTCAGCGTTCACACGGACTACGGCACGGAAGCCAGACCTGAGGGAGCTTCACAGACCTCCCCTGCCTCCATGGACGCTCCTGGAGGTGCTGGAGGCGGCTCGTTTGGTGTTACGAAATCTCCTCAGTACACGCAATCTCCAAGCTCCCCAGCGTACCCGCAATCTCCTGGCTCACCTAGCAACGTGCAAACTCCAAGTTCATCAGCAAGTGCACAGACTTCAAGTACACCTCTATCCTCGCAAAGTTTCAGCTCACCAACACAAGGCAGCACAGCAGCGTCACCACCTGGCTCTTCAGCAGCGTCACAAGCTGGCACCACCCCAGCTTCTTCCCCAGCATTATCCAGCGACACCATCACCAATTCTGCCCCCGCTGGTGTCACTCCCACTCCTGGCGGCTCCCTGGTGGTAACTCGTCCGTCACCCATCCGACCCGAGGCAGCCCAGGTCTGCCAGGGACTCTGTATCGAGACTGTACACGGTGTGTACCCTATCGCAGGCCAAACATCTGCGGATGACGGAGGCCCCATCTCGAGCCTGCCGAAGCCGGTGGTGACCGGCAGGCCAGATGGCATCGTCACCATCTCCAGCTTCGGACAGCTGATGCCGGACGAGCAGGTGGTGTCCAGTGCGCAGGCGCGGCCACCATCACCCCCGCCACAGTCTGGCTCAGGGCAGAGGCCCGGGGGATCGAACGGACAGCAGAGTGGAGGTGCACCACCTGGAGGTGTGGTTGGTGATGGAGGATCACCTCCGGAGGCACCGTCAGCTCTGACAACTCCAACGCCACCGGGAGCTGCTCCTGTCTCTGGAGCCTCGTTTTCTCCACCTTCTGGGGGTTCTGGAGCTTCGACTGGCTCGATACCAGACGGTGAAGCTGTGAGCGGCGTAGGAGGCGGTGTGGCAGTCTCTGGAGACACCAGCGACCCGAACGTTCCTCTGGCCGGTATTGGGCTCCCGTACCCTTCAGCTGTGGCAGTGCCGGGTCTGGAAGACCTGTTCAACCTGCAGAATGGCCCTGACGTCGATACTGGGCGACCCTCTGTGGAGATGAACGTCACGAAGGGAAGCGGGATGACCACGTATGTCATTCAGAATCAGACCATTATCACCGCAAACCGGCCGTCAGTGATGCAGACTCACGGCAATATGCCGTCATCAGTGATGCAAACTCATCACTACCACCACCACCGGCCATCGACAGTGCAAATGGAAGAAAACATCGACCGACCTCAGCTTCCCCCGGACGTCTCCAGCCTGCTCCAGAACCTGTTGGACACCTCCGACATCGATAATGAAGTGGGCCCATTGCCAGGGAAGCCGGGATCGTCTTCAGTTACAACAGCGTCAACCGCAACGCCATCTTCATCACCCACTCAAAATCCAACGACTTCTTCTGAAGATCATCCCACAAACACGAACGTCCTCTCTCCTGGCATCAGACCGACCGCAGCGGAAGCTGAATCCTCCGCCGGCGCTCTCATCAGCTTTGACAGCTTCACGACCGCTCCAGTGACGTCACAGCCTGCTGCACCCGCTGGCGGCACCTCCTCCGTCGTGGATACCATTATGGGTAGCATCACTTCCATTCTGTCCGGCTTCGTTGGCGGGGGAAGCACAGGCACAGCGCAGGCGACGTTCGGTACGGGTACGCAAATTACGACTTCAACTGCATTCACATCTACATCAACGACATCAACAGCAACAGAACCTCAAAATTCCACAGGTTCTTTAACTTCTTCAACCTCTTCATCTGCCACTTCAACTTCAACTTCATCTTCATCATCAACGACATCGTCAACTTCATCTTCAACGTCATCTTTGCCAGCAACATCATCAGGATCTTCAAATCCCCCTTCCACCGCATCTGAAAGCACCCTCCCCGACACATCCTCACCTGGTGGTGAGACCAAGCCATCGAACCTGTTGACTCCTCCCCCGGGGACTGCGACAACTCCTCCTGCGGTTGCTGTTACTCCTGGGGTGTCCGAGCAGCCAGCCGAGATGACCACCTCTCAAGTCGGCATCGGCACGTGGTTTGAAGCTGAGGGCCCCTCTCCTCCCTCAGGGCTTCCCTCCACACAGGAGATCCTCTCCCAACTCGGAGAGGTGGAGCATCATGACCCAATCCAGTATCCGGACGGGACATTTGGGCTGGTGATCCTCCCCACCACGGAGCAGGAGGAGGAGTCCACGCTAGAGCATCGGACGCCGCCCCCGCCCCCGCTCCCGTCCCCACCGTCCCGGCCGGCGACGGGGACCACCGCCTCGCTGCCGCCGCCGCCGACGCCAACATGGAGTCAGCTCTTCACGTTCAACGACCTAGGCTTCTGGAAACCAACCACGTCGCGGCCAGCAAGTGTGCTATCTCTGAAACCCACCCTGCCGCCCTCGCCTTCTGACATCCTGTCACAAAAGCCTGGAGGCTCACCGCCGCAGTCACCTGACGACCTCACTTCGAAGCCCGCCGGGCCACCGCCACTGTCTCTGAAGCCCGGGGACATCCCGCCATCACCAAACGACGGCAGTTTCACCAGCACCTTGTTCGGCGTCAACCAGCCCGGCTCCTCCGTCCAGATTCTCCGACCCGTGCAGCAGGACGTCGCTCTCCCGCCGACGACTGAGACTGAGAGCGAGATACTGTTCTTTGGGCCTCCCCAGGAGTCGGAACTCAGCAGTCTGTTCGAGGCGATGGACGCTGGCCGGCCGTCCACCGTGGCACCTGATGAAACTGACGTCACCATCAGCATTCAGCAGATCGACCCGAACGTTCCCATGATGATGATGGCAGGGATGTTGAATGTGACGGATTCGCCAATTATCTCCATCTCGCCGCAAAGGCCCGGCGTTACCGCGCCTTTTGCTGTGCCTGTTACATCGCCGGTTGCTGGAGAAGTTGCTGGAGCAGTTACTGCACCCGTTACTGCAGCTGGTACCGCGTCTACCTGGCCTCCTCCAACTGATGGAAGACCAACTGGGACAACCTCAAGCAGTTCAGCTACATCTTCAGTATCATATTTAGCATCCTCTCCCACATCATCTTTAGCATCACCGACATTTTCAGCAACTTCTTCAACATTTTCAACAACTTCAACATCATCAGCATCACCTTCTTCGTCCTCACCAGGATCTTCGTCACCGAGTTCAGCATCAGCGTCAATCGGCAGCACAACAACGTCGCTCACTTACGACTCTACAGTGAGCGGAACTTCCACAACCAGCAGCGGAACCTACACGACGGGACAGACAGTCCCAGAATCAACCACTGTCCCGTACCTGGTTCAGACAGAACTAGTGGAAGATTCGACTACCGCCGCTCCCATCTCTTCCGAGGCAGACAAAGAAGTGGTGATAGTCAGCGCCAACGGTGCGACACCCGCGGCCGCATCGGGGATCTCTGCTGGACTTGATGGGCCAATGGTGAGTGGTTCAACTCAGACAGTGCAAATAGTTACTCAGTCAGGGTACGGATCGCTGGGTGGACCCTCGTCTGGGGCTTTCTCGCAGACTTCAGAAATCTCGGGAACGCCTGGCGCCAGTTCTTCGACTACCACGTACAGCACAACAGTGAACGTACAAACCAATGTCGTCCACGACGACGCGGACAATAACCTGATATCCAGTCTGCTGGCCAACACATTTGCTTCACACCCACCTTCCACTGCCGAGCCATCGTCATGGTCAGGCGGCACCTGGCTGGACAGCCCCGAGACGTCTTCTGACTTCGCCAACCCGAACTCTGCATCAGGCAGCACATCCCCAGGGTTTGTAACTTCATCCTTCACGATCCAATCTCAACCAGGACCTCCGACCGTCGCCTTCAACTCCCTCGGCTTCTGGAAACCCACCCGGCGCCCCATCGCCTTCAACAGGCTCAAGGACAAGTACCAGCGTCCTTCACCGTCTTCACCGTCACCTACATCAGCACCATCACCATCCACCACTACCGAGACACTTCAGCCCCCTCAGCCAACAGAAAGCCACCCTGTTTGGATTTCACCACCAGCCACCGTCAGCACGGTTACCCAAGACTCCCTCCCAGGTCTCCTCGGGTCCCTGTTCGCCAGCATCGTCCGCCAGCCTCTAGCCGATCCTCCAGCAGCAGACCTCTTGACGGCGCCGGCCGAGGACGGGACGACGCCGTTCACAGTACGTCCGGACACGGCGTCTGCCGGAGTCAGGCCTTGGTACATCATCGGTCCGGTAATGACTCCCCCTCAGGACGCGACAAGAGGAGTGACGAGGTTCCCAAACGGACCGCTTTTCGCCTCCTCGACGACGCAGGGAATACCCACCTCCGAGTTCACGACTTCACCGGAAATGTCGACTTCCGGACTGACTTCCGGACTTCCGGTCACGGAGGGTCCGACCTCCGTCACACCTCAGTATAACAAGTACGGCTTCTGGAAGCCGGAGAAGCGGCCTTACCATGACACGCTTTTCAGACTGAAGCAGAAGTATAGGAAGCTGACACAGGCAGCGCGGTCTGTGAGCGATCAGGCGGCAGGAAGAGAGGGCCGCCTCAAAGGGGAGAAGGAGCATGCCGGTGACAGAGACAATAGCAGGCACAGACGTGCTGTGTCCTCAGATGATGTGGAAGTCATCGCAAAGCGCTCTCCTGATCGCGCAACTAACGCTTCTTCATACGAAGATGCTTCTCATCAGAGCCACAGTCCTGAAAGCAGTTCTTATGTCAGCGACGAAGCCTCATCTAACGCCTTTGAAAACATCACTTCTGACGCTGACCCCGACGTTACCCCCAACTACAACACCACATCCGACTCTTACGTCGCCTCCTCCGACGACGACGTCACCTCCGACGTCACCTCCCGTCTCCTGGAGAGCGTCGGGCGCAGTCTACACTCCTCCCCAGTCAGCCCCCGCTCCTCCGCCGCCGCCGCGCGAAGCTTCCGAGCTTCACTCCGCCGCCAAGCTCGCCTGAGGCGCTTCTCCGGGCGCTGCGTGACCGAGTGCTGGCTGGGCACCGTCGGGATTCTCGGCACCGTCGGAGGACTTGCCGCTCTCACCATCCCCGTGTACGCCCTCGTCGCTGCGTCGCTGGCGTCGTCGGGGTCGAACGCGGCGGGTGGCGCGGCGGCAGGGGGCGGCGGAGGAGGAGGAGGAGGAGGAGGTGGACTGGTGATCTTCCCAGGCATAGTGTTCGACGAGCCGGTGGCGCCGGAGCCGGGTGTCGGGGGGCCGGACCCGGCGGGGCCCGATGTGGTGGTGCTGCCGCCGGGGTTCCTACCACAGCCGGACGGGGTGGGGCCTCCTGCTCCGGTGACGGGGCCGTCCACGCCCTCGGGGCCTTTTGCGCCGTCGAAGCCGGCGGGGCCGCCAGCGCCGCCGTCAGGGGCGGTTGATGATGGGGGAGTGCTGTCCCCGCCGTCTGGACCAGTACCCATACAGGACGACGAGTCTGGAGCGCCCGCGTTCGGTAAGTATTGAGAAATGTGATGGTTTGTGGTTGGTTTTGGCAATACTTTGGGTGATTTGTGTCGTCCCTGTCGGTGCTGTCTCTCTCTGTCGTCTCTGTCGGTGCTGTCTCTCTCTCTGTCGTCCCTGTCGGTGCTATCTCTCTCTGTCGTCTCTGTCGGTGCTGTCTCTCTCTGTCGTCCCTGTCGGTGCTGTCTCTCTCTGTCGTCCCTGTCGGTACTGTCTCTCTCTGTCGTCCCTGTCGGTGCTGTCTCTCTCTGTCGTCCCTGTCGGTGCTGTCTCTCTCTGTTGGTAGGGGAGGAAGGCGAGTGGTATCGAGGTGTGATTTCCTCGGTCAGGTATACTGAATGATTTTCTAGGACAGGTTTATCTTGAACTGCAGGGTTTAACCCTGACTTGAATTTAACCGTAGCCACTGTTTGTTCCAGAGTAGGGTTGCAGGTGGTTTGGGGAAGGGGGGGGGGGGCTAACTTTGAAGAAGTTTCACCAAATTTGAAAACTCATCGGATTTGTTTTATTTGTGTCTAATAAGACAGTTTAAACCCAACATGCCTTTGTAAAAGTTTATCAGATTTCTTTATAAATTAGAGTGTGTCAAATTTCGTCAATTTCAGGCGATTTCGGGGGGGGGGCCTAAAGCCCCTGCCGCCTCATTTGGATCCGTTCGAGACCGTAGCAGTGCAAAGACTGTGAGTGTCCTGATGATGTTTTCTTCTCTCAACATCTCCTCCGTCTCCTTCCAGTTCCAGTCTTCGCCCCGCTGGAGGCTGAGGAATACGGCAACTATGAAGAGGAGGACTACGGCTCTGACGACGGCTTCTTCATTCCCACGCAGGGTCCCTCGGGGCCCGAGGGCCCCCCGGTGCCGCAGAAGCCACCGGTGAGGTATAAGCCAGGTCAGTATTATCGAGGCAAGGCATCTGCAATTTTTAATATCGCCGGCTACTGCAATTACCAAAGCAGATGGCAGGTGAGGGCGTCTTTGAAAGGGTTTTCTCTTCTAATTTTGTTTGTAGTGGATAATGTTTTGATGTGTTGTTATCGTTGCTGCTGATGCAACTTTAGGAGCATGAATGTTTTGAGGATGCTTATCATTTTATGCAATACAAACTTGCATCCCCAATGGAATGCGATATTAACAGCTGCCTTTGACATCTATGGCTCTGTTTTGTAAGGATGTGGATGTGATTCCAATTCAAAAGCATTGTAGTGCAGGCTGGAAGGAAACGCCAATCTTCCCTATTCCTCTTCTATGCCATCTACTAAAAAAACTAGCAAAAGTAAACTAAAACTAAGCAAAACTAAACTAAAACTAATCAAAACTAAACTAAAACTAAGCAAAACTAAACTAAAACTAAGCAAAACTAAACTAAAACTAAACTAAAACTAAGCAAAACTAAACTAAAACTAAGCAAAACTAAACTAAAGCTAAGCAAAACTAAACTAAAACTAAGCAAAACTAAACTAAAACTAAGCAAAACTAAACAAAAATAAGCAAAACTAAACTAAAACTAAGCAAAACTAAACTAAAACTAAGCAAAACTAAACTAAAACTAAGCAAAACTAAACTAAAACTAAGCAAAAGTAAAACAGCAAAACTATTACTTTTAATCATAAATATCATGCAGGTATTCTGTCATATAAGGATGATAGGTAGCGAGCTTTATTGGCTATCTATCGTGTATTGTCACCTCCGCTGTCTGCTCTTTGCAGAGCATGGCTCACACCCGGATGATGAGCCGGAATCCACCAGCGCCACCCTGGGGGGCAACTTCAGCCCAGACGTCACCGACTGTGACAACTTCAAACTATGCATGCAGCACGCCGGGACGGCAGAGACCAACACAAGGTCAGTGACCTCGGAGGTGCTGGGTGTATTTTCCTGGTGATAGCTTTGTGTTGTGTAGTGAAGCGTATTTCACTCAGTGCGATGTGTAGATCCCGTTGGTTTTTGTTCCATGGATATTTCAGCCATTCTTACTGGACCAGGGCAGGTAGGTATAAACACTCGTTAGCATCGCAATGGATTGTGTGAAGCAATTGTTCTAACGGTCGGGAAAGCATCCATATGCACGATTTTAAGTCCGGTTTGCATCTCTCGCTAATTCGTCTGACATGATGCTCATTTCTTATTGATTTCTTGCATTAAATGCAACTTTGATCGTCGTATACTTCTATCTCAGCATGATTAACAGTGCTGAATGCACATAGACATCATGGTAAACAAATAAGCATAAGGCTCAGAGCAAAGACACGCCTTCTCAACCGAGTGGCAAGAGGCGTGCGTAACCAACGTTCTTCATCAATCAACCCTTAGCCAACATCCCTTGCATACTGTGCTCCGACGGCCCGTCGCTCACAATAGCTGCCCATAACAATACCCTCACCGTTATTATGTGAGTCTGCTGCCGTCATCGCAGCAGCTGCTGGCTGGTTACCTCAGCGGGGCCTAGAGACGTCACGACTTCACGAACCATAGCTGACGGGCCACGCTCTGCATTTAGACTGGCTGCATTTGTGTGAGCCCAGTCGGTGTTATGGGCCGTGATGTTTGGCCAGCGATGAGGAGCGGTGGGGGTTGAACTTCTGGGTGAGTTGTCGAGGCCAGTTTTTCCTCGTGGTATCATCGCGGATAAAAACTTGGTTTCGTGACGTCATATGAGTCTGGTGACGTTATATGGAGATGGATGTTGTTGTAGGGAAGAAATGAGATTGGTGAAGTTCACCGTCCACCGTCCACCGTCCACCGTCCACCGTCCACCGTCCACCGTCCACCGTCCACCGTCCACCGTCCACCGTC
>JARFNZ010095389.1:1304-13031 GCA_031763405.1 Balanus nubilus | reverse complement strand
GCGTTGAACACATCCGCGGCCAGTGCCGACTTCCAGGACCTGCGGCCGATGCCCGGCACGTTCGGCCTGCTGCCGCTCGACGAGCGGGAGCGCTACCAGCCGCCAGAGATAGCGGACTACGACCAGCAGTCGCCGCCGGCGCAGCTCAACATGGCCGACAGGCCGCCGCCGCCGGCCGAGCCGGAGCCAGAGCAGCAGCCGCAGCAGCAGCCGCAGCCGCAGCAGCAGCACAGCGGCCAGCAGCAGCACAGCGGCCAGCAGCAGCACAGCGGCCAGCAGCAGCAGCAGCCGACCGCGGCACCAGCGGACAGCGGCCTCAGGCGGCTACCGCAGACAGCCAGACACTCCGAACGATCAGTGCCGAGCCGAGCTGACCAGGCTGCACCACCAGCTCAGTCGCCTCAGGGCAATACTGGCTACCGGAGTCCACAGACACAGCAGGGAGCCGGCTACCCGGCCCAGCAGGCCCAGCAGGGGGCCGGGTACCGGGGTCGGGCGTCACCGGCGGCCACTGGCGGGTATCACGGTCTGGAGGAGTACCCGGGACCGCGTCTGCTAGCACAGGAGAAGACGCCGGCGTCTGTGACGGAGCAGCAGGCAGCGCCGGTCGGCGGAGGAGCGGCGGGCGGCGCCGGCCAGCTGCCGCCCCACACGCTGGCCGTGCTGCTGCAGCGGCTGGAGGAGCGGCTGGTGGCCGGCGAGACGCAGCAGCAGCAGCAGGTCACACACATCCGGGCTGTCCAGCACAGGTCAGTCGGTCAGTCAGCCGTCCAGCACAGGAAAATGTCAGAAAAGCGGAAAGGTCAGTGTCAGAGTAGTTGTTATATGTTATGTGCTGAGCACTAAGTCAGCTAGGTGGGGGATCAGCAGGTCGTCCCATGAGATGTCCTGCTGCGATGCGTGCGGCCAACCGTCCTGTCGACATGTTGTCATAGTGTTCGCTTCATGCCTCATTAAATAATCAAATAGACCCACTTCTAAGACATGTGTCCATCATATCATCAGAAACGCGGTAGTCCGTCCTAAGACACAAACAGTGTGCCCGTACGGCTGTTAACCCCCCCCCCCCCCCGAAGTGACCGCCGCACTGGCTCTGTCGGTACTGATCCCACCTCGTTACCGACATTCATATAGAGATCCGCTTACATAACAAACGAACTTATCTCGATCACAGCTTGGTCACACGGCTGCGTATTACCGCTGCTATTTACGCCTTAACCGAAAGGCGTGTAACAGCCACTATGTATGTAATGGGTGATGGCGCTGCTGCCTCCAGCGTGGACAGACGCTTCACTGACGCCTGTTTTCCCCTGCCTTCGTCTCCTTTCAGCCAGCGCAAGGCCGAGGTGGTGGCGATGGAAGACATGGTGGCGTTACGCAGCGAATTCCGCGACCTAAACACCAAGATGGACAACCTGCAGTCCGACTTGGGACGGGTGAGATAACCTGCAGCTCCACCTGGTACGGGTGAGATAACCTGCAGCTCCACCTGGGACCGGTGAGATAACCTGCGGCTCCACCTGGGACGGGTGAGATAACCTGCAGCTCCACCTGGGACCGGTGAGATAACCTGAGGCTCCACCTGGGACGGGTGAGATAATCTGCAGCTCCACCCGGGACGGGTAAGATAACCTGCGGCTCCACCTGGGACGGGTGAGATAACCTGCGGCTCCACCTGGGACGGGTGAGATAACCTGCAGCTCACTACCTGCTGCAGGGTGAGTTGGGCACTTTGGCAGTCGCGTGACATTCGCCATCTATAGTAGCATGCCATCGAAACCCAAGCCGCTAAATATTTACCCTCACTTGAGCACATTTCTATCTCAGCTATTTCGGAATGCATTTGGCGGCAGCTTATAGTCATTTGATGGCAATGGATCGAGGTCATTGCAGACTCGTTTTGAGATGCTTTGCCTCTCAATGCCCTGAAGTCCCGCCAAGACCGCCTGAAATGCTACCTGCGCGACGGTAACGAAGTGAACCACAGTGTCATAAATGGAAAGTTCTTGAGCCAGTCGCGTGACGTATCTGGCATGTCACGACCACCTGACGAACTGACGCCAAAAGACTAAGACAAAAGACATTTAGCACCTTAGTCTGAGAAGAGATGGTTTCACGGTTCAGACTCTAGACGGCGGGCTCGTCACTCGGCCGGTGGCGGGGTAGTGACAGTGGCAGGTGGGTTCGATTTCACTCCCACCTCACACCCGACTCCTCTATCGGGATCCGCTTACAAAACAACCAAACACCGGGTGATGACCCGAACTTGGCCACACGCCCCCGCTGCTACATACGCCACTTGGCACGCCCGGCAATGAAACTGGGTCAGATCCGGGGTCCGAGGGTCTGAGGGTCAGTTCCTGCTCGACAGACCGACTCCTGGGCGATTCCGTCATCGCGCGAAAACGCCGCTCCCGGCCGGTCGACGGCAAACTGAGCAGATCAGCGCACCGACATGTTTATGGCTGCCGATACGCCGTGTTTGGCATTCACAAAAACAGCCCCTCCCCGACGTTAGAGGGGGCACTTCGCGTAAAGGGGGGGGGGGGGGTGTAAGATCCGCCCCGCAACAGGAGAGAGAAACTCAAATCATGCCGTGTACCGGGTGGGGTACGAAACTCACTCCGTATATTGAGTGAGACGTTCGTGCAATCAAGAGCTTTCACTAATGGCACTGCGGCTCACTTCATTACCATCATGCATGTAACGTTTCAGGCGGTCTTGGCGGGACTTCAGGGCATTGAGTGGCAAAGCATCTCAAAACGAGTCTGCAATGACCTCGCTCCATTGCCATCAAATAACCAAAAGCTGCCGCCAAATGCATTCCGAAATTGCTGAGATACGAAATGTGCGCAAATGAGGATAAATATTTAGCAGCATTGAGCGGCTTGGGTTGCATCAGACACGGACACGCTGATTCGGCTACAGCCAAATTTTGCTCTCAAGTGCCTGCAAATCGCTTCTGCGGAAGGACTGGACGGGGTCAAGGCAATGTAAACTTTAAAGATAGACACGGCCGCAGCAGACCAGAACTATGGAAATTACTTAAAACTCGGCCAAGTTACGGCACAAATGGACCTAATCCTGTCCAGTCTCAGCAGTACCACCATATCGACTATACAGCAGGACACACAACAAGAACGACACGGACAGCTTCTAACAAGCATCCCACAGCAGATGAACATTGAACACAATACCACGCTTACGTCCCAGCTTCCTCAGACCTCAGCAGGACGACCTCCGTGTTCCAGGCGACTACCATGCTGGAGACGGTGATGACCGATGTGCAGGGCGCCCAGCGGACGCTCCGGCAGCAGGCGGCGCTGCTGCCATCGGGCGGCGGCGCGGGCAGACAGCCGGCAGCGCAGCTCGAGCGCAGCGTGACCGAGCTCAGCAAGAAGCTCGGCCAGCTGGTGGTCAACACGGAGCTGCTCAAGGGCGGACAGCGCCGGCTGGGCAGCAACGTCAGGACCATCGAAAACCGCACCAGGTAAAGGAACGGGACGGGACGTGTAGAACTGCACCAGGTAACGGAACGGCACGGGACGTGTAGAACCGCACCAGGTAAATGAACGGGACGGGACGTGTAGAACCGCACCAGGTAACGGAACGGGACGGGACGTGTAGAACCGCACCAGGTAAAGGAACGGGACGGGACGTGTAGAACCACACCAGGTAAAGGAACGGGACGGGACGTGCAGAACCGCACCAGGTAAAGGAACGGGACGGGACGTGTAGAACCACACCAGGTAAAGGAACGGGACGGGACGTGTAGAACCGCACCAGGCAACGGAATGGGGACGGGACGTGCAGAACCGCACCAGGTAACGTGTTCATTACTGTGCCGTATTCCGCCCTGGGCCTGCTGCCGAACAGCTAACCGAATCGGAAGAAGCAACTACGGCGTAAGTACCGTGAGAAACGTTATCAATGTAACTCATTTGAATTATATGAAATGTTGTTTGTTGGTATGACAAATTAGAAATGACCACGTTCAGACAGAACCGGCCGTCAGACGGAAAACGGCAATGGGAAACGTTTAGACTGACGGTCCGTCCCAAGGCGTAGTGAGTGCAAGTCACTTCCCAGTATGGTATGATGTGATCGGATAGCAGGCCTCATTAGGATAAACTGTAACTGGCTTCCCTGGTCTGGGACGACTCAACTGCAGACGGGTGAGTCAGTTCGAGAGAACTGAGATGACTCAGGTCCACCCCGCTCCGTCCTGTTCTGCACACCCCGGCAGATATTAACACCCACCTCAACTATACAAAAACGGCTCAGTAAACAGTCAGACGCTCAATTGCTCATTAGTTTGCCGACGAACAGGCGTCGGCTGTCGCGCTGGACATTTGCTTAATGTGTGATGGGCAAACATCATTCAGATTTCCAAACAGAGCCCGCTCTGTCCTCTCTCACCATCGAGAGACTCGTCTTAAGTGTCCGTATCTGTACTTATCCATGTCGTGTCACATTGCATACATCGGATAGCTGCAAGCAATACAAGCACCACAGCAGAGAACATACAGTCGCTGGTGATGCCCATCGGATGCTAACCCAAGCCTCCGCCCCTCCACAGCGAGCTGAGTGAACGCTCGGAGGAGTTCGCCACTAAGGTGTCGCTGGCCACCAGCCTGTCCGAGATGCGAACCTATCTCGACCAGCAGAAACGCGCCCCCGCCGCCACCACCTCCAAAGGTGAGGGCAGCCCCGCAGTGCCCGCCTCCTAAGGCGAGACCGCCGCCAATTGACGCCCGTTTCAGAGAAAAAAAAACTTGTATTCCGAGTCCTTTCAGACGCCTGTTTCTTTCAGAGCAGACAGCACGCAGTGACCTATTTAAAACCGATGCCGGCTGGTGGACAGATCTGGAACACTGTCTCGTTGCTCGATCCCTTTTGGATAGCGTGCGACCCGGGTACCCAATACCGTCCGGCCTTGTCTGCCACTGTCCCCTGCTCACCGTGACCGCCACTGTCCCCCCGGGCCCTGTCTGTCGCAGAGGACGAGACGCTGCCAAAGGACTGTTCGGACGTGCTGCTGTCGGGCGAGGCCGGCAGGAAGTCGGCCATCTACCAGGTGCGGCCGCGCCGTGCCCTGCAGCCCATCTTCGTCTACTGCGACCAGGAGACTGACGGCGGCGGCTGGGCGGTGAGCGACAACATCCCCTCCCTCCCCCTCTCCCTCCCTCCCTCTCCACTCGGCAGTGAGCGGAGCTGGCCCGAGTCACCCTCCCACGCACCGGCCGGCCGGTCCCCGCCTGGATTCCATCTCCCTCCTGTCATGTTCTGTAGCTGCTCTGACTTGCTTCGTAGCCATGTAACCACTATGTAACGTGTATATGTTCAGCTTTGGTACGACGTACCACATCACTGTTTGGAACTCCGTAACCCCACGATGACAAATCATTCCAGCGACCCAGGGCACTTGTTTCATCAGTAACCCTTCGTCATCAGCCGGGTCTGGGCGTCCCCGGCGGCCGACCAGCTCGTCTGACTCAGTCGGGTCTGCTGCCCGCGTCATTTGTAGGTGATTCAGCGGCGGACCAACGGCGACGAGGACTTTTTCCGCGACTGGATCTCGTACAAGTACGGCTTCGGTAACCTGGCAGGAGAGTTCTGGCTGGGTAACGAGAACATCCACCTGCTGACCAGCCACCGGGTGAGACGGCCTCCCTATCCGCCACACGCGAGGGGGGGGGGGGGCACCCATCGGGTGAGAGATCATCGCAACATGACGGGGGGAGGAAGGGGTTAACAGGACCGCCATGCGACTACCAGCAGAGTTCACCAGTGTCTCATCAAAGCATTTCATAATTTAATCATGTTTTCTGTTCACAAAGCTACGGCAGGCGTCGTACAATCCTGACAGTAACGCACCAATCGCAAATGCCCTGTGACCCTAACTGAGCTCAACTGACCTCAGCTGACCTTTGTCAGCTGAACGAGCTGCGGGTGGACCTGGCAGACTTCCCCCGGGAGCGGCCCGGCTTTGAAGACTACCCCGGCTCCAACGCCACGGCGCGGTACGGCGCCTTCGCGCTCGGCTCCGAGACAGAGGGCTACTCCCTCAAGGTGCTCGACAACTACTCCGGGGACGCCGGTACGTTCCGCCGTCACACACAGAACCGTGACGTCACCTCGGGGTAGTGACGTCACAGCCGACTGTGACATCCCACCGGAGCCCCTGACGGCCGCATGAGGGAGGGAGGGGACACGACAGGACCAGTTCAGTGTTACGGTGTCACGCAGATAGAAAAGTCTGCCTGTGCGATGGGGTGCACTGAAGCGGCAGGGCGGATGGACGGCGATGGGCGGTGTTCATCGCTGACGGTAACGAGTGACTAGCTACACAGAGTCAATGTAAACAAACAGGCAGTTAGATACCTGCTCTGTAAATCGAATATGTACGCAACTGATGTGATGGCAGGTCTGCATGTTACAGCAACAGGCTGCTTCAACACCAAAAGGCTGTCGCAAATGACACTGCTGAGCGTTGACACCCAACTAAGCCTGAGCTCATCTCGGTATAACGTGGCCTGCTGAACAGACTGTCAGTGTGTCCGCCGGTTCCCCGCGACTGCTCTGACACCACCTCCCCGGCAGGCGACTCTCTCAAGTACCACGCCGGCATGAAGTTCTCCACCAAGGACGTGGATAATGACCTGTGGAAGGAGGACAGCTGCGCCGCCAGCCACAAGGGCGGCTGGTGGTACAAGGGATGCGACTCCAGGTGCGCCCTTCTGCGGGAGTACAGACTTCTCCGAACACAAAGCTGGGCGCGTTTTGAAGCTATTGCATACCTTGCAAACGTGCTATGGTCAAAAATAACAACATAGTTTGCTTCATGACAGATACTTATTGCTACTACCGGTCTATATTTGAAAATGATTGATCAGCCCGTTTCTTAAAGGCAGATGCTAATGACACCGACATAAAACGAAGTGTTGTCGGTTATAACTGCCCCTACCAATACCCCTCATATAGCTGTGCCAGGTTTCTCTGAAACAACTCGGCTCCTCTCGGCAGCAACCTGAACGGTCTGTACCTGAGCGGCCCGGTACCGAGCGAGTTCGAGTACCAGGTGGCGTACTGGTACGACTGGCGCGGCCCGCTCTACTCGCTCTACCAGACCCAGATGATGGTGCGGCCGGCCGACCACGGACAGCGCGCCGCCGAGACCCGGCGCAGAGGTAAGATTAGACGAGACGAGACTAGACGCAGGGTGAGACGAGACGAGACGCAGGGTGAGACGAGACGGGACGAGACGGGACGACACGGGACGAGACGGGACGAGACGGGACGGGACGGGACGGGACGGGACGGGACGGGACGGGACGGGACGGGACGGGACGGGACGGGACGGGACGGGAGACAGACAGACAGACAGACAGACAGACAGACAGACAGACAGACAGACAATTGTGATGACAAATAATCCAACGGCGCAAATCCAAGCGACGATCCGTAATACCAAAACCGTCAGGCATGAATCAAAGGCGAACAAAATCAGTCGGAAATAAACTTGGATTACCGTCGAAAATGAACTATCACCCTACCCTGTGCTCCCAACACATTATCGGGTAGTTCGATGAAGGGAAACCGAAGCGCATGCAATGTGCATTATCGAACCAAATGAATGCAGAGTCAACAACAGCACAACTACACAACAACACAACACAACTTAAACGCTGTCCACCGTCTGCTGCTGTCATTCTGCTGCAGCAGCTGCTGTTGTGGGCTCCCTGCCAGGCTGACAAACAAAAACCATAGCGGCGATCTAATCGAACGGAGCCTGAGAGGCCGACGCAGAGACAAAGCCGAGACAGGGCCGGCTGACAGAGAGACAAAGACGATGGTGTGAGTAGACACTAGACATGTATAGCACGGGAAGGGGATGTTGTTTATTGCTTATTTGTGAAGAGCTCAAGTAAGTTGGAAGGTTAATGACATCTCACCCACAGCTTTCTTCCCATAATCTATTTCTTCTTCTCCCATTTTCTTACGCATATATCATCTAATCATGTTGTAATCGGCTGACTGCAGTTTGTTACCGCGGCGCATGCAGATTTATCTCATACTCCGTTACAATTTGACCATTTTTATTTCCTCTCGGTCGAAAACCGCTTTCGCATGCATGTGACATGGACATTCTGTCGTGCGCCTAAGTGTCGACATGTTTCTCGATCTGGATCACTCCACTCACCGACCATGAGGTGGAGGCAGGCTGCCACCCGTTTGAAGGTGTAGCGTCGCACGCGGAAGGTGTAGACGGAGAAGAAGATGGCCATGCCGGACAGCAGCATCGAGATGACGGTGAAGGCCAGACAAGTCCGACGGTATGCTGTGGAAATGGCAACTACCGTTACTTACGAGCTACTTTACTTCCGTTACTCTACGAGCGGTGTGAATCCGATAGTGCTCTGGGAATACGTCAAGCCGGACAAAAACCGCGATCAGAAACGAAGAACAGGCTGACATGAAACAAACAAATTACTTTATGTAATGACTGGGAAGCGTAGTAGACGTGACTATTGACGTTGTGTTTTGTTTTCAGAGGTAACACTATTAGCGACACCATAGTGGAGGTTCGGTGCATTTGACAGCGGTCAGCTTGTCAGAAATGGACAGTAATGATGCTTGTACTTCGCTGTAGCACGCGAAAAGATGTTACAATACAACCGATCACGATCGATTTCTAAATTGAAGTAAGGAACGATGACGTTAATGTCCAGCAAAAGAATGGTTGGTGTGACCGCTGTCGCAAAGGTCTGTGTTGCACCGTAAACGAACAAAGGCCACCCCGCAGCGGCTAACAAAGAGCGATGGGTGCAGCTAAGGACAAAGCCTGAACAACGTAAGTCAACAGAACAAGATCCAGGGCAAACACAGACTAACAAAACAGGGAATTCGAGAGTGCATCACAAAATTCGTCCTAACAGAGAAAAGGCAGCCATCTAATGGGGAAGCCTTACAGATACATCGAAAAGACATTCTTGTCGATGTACGATCATTTCGCCGAGGAGTCGTCATCACATTCCCGCAACATCACACCACAAACCGATGACATCACATACAAATAGCGTCGCACTCATCCATGTGACGTCACTCACCTATGACGACGTTCAGCGGGTCATCGTTGTCGATCGTCTTCAGAAACTTGAACCTCATGTAACCGCACGTCGCTGCAATACAAGATAACCCCATCTTACGATCGTAGATAGAGGAGCCACAGCCGACCGGCTCCAGAGAAAGCAGGGACTATAGGGAGGCGGGTTGGAGAACGATGGGGGCAGTGTAAAACGGAGTTCACACCGAAGGTGGCGGACGCCAAAAGGCATCTGCCATCAGTCATTTTACCAGACACCCACGCGGCAGATTAAACTTAAATGTGGTTTGCCAGGTTTGGATTTGGATTTAGATATTGATTTACCAAAGTCAACTTTGATCCGTCGCGTAGGTGTCTCGTAAAGTGGCTGATGACAGATGCTTTTTGGTGTCCGCCAAAAAGCATCTGCCAGTGTGAACTCCGCATAAGTCGCTGTCGTATCCGCCTCGCAGCGCGAACAGCCCCGTATTGTGACGCGATTGAAGTACGGTGACAGTCGCCGGCTAGCTTTAGCGAGTCGGCGACTCACAAAAACAGCGGCACACTTCAGGCGTGAGCTGAGTGAATGAAACAGCTGCGCACGCTGTGACGAGAGAGAGAGACGGTGGGACCGGGGTGATACCGGCTCTCTGGGTAGAGGAACAGTGCTACGGAACTCAAAGCGGGCAAATAGCAACAGAGGCGAGTGACGATGTCGAAATATATTGATGTGAATGATGTAGGGCTTCATAAATACCCAACGTAGGTTTTCATACTCTGGATATCTAAAATACCGTAAATGTAAGTAGTTAGCGCTTATATAAAAACGAATTAAAATCGGTGACAAAGAAGTGTTGGCCTTTGGCTGATCTGCTGCACAATTCCATATCACGCTTTTATTAACACAGCGATGGCCTTGACTGAAACTGTTGCTAAGCGCCGACCGAGCGCCGGTCCAGACGTTGGACTGTGCCGCAGGGCACGACACTGCCGGGGGTCACGTGAGGTCAGCAGAGGATATGAGGCGAGAGCAGCGACCTGCAGGCAGTCAGGAGCGGTGGCGAGTGCTGGAAGGTGTAAGCTGAGACGACGCGTGGGTACGTATAGTTGTTCAATGTTTAGTACTCAAGCGTACCGTTAGATATTTATTGATATAGCAGATTGGAACACTTTAACTAATCTTAAAACCGTTTGCAATTAAATGCAAGATATTATATTAAAATATGTAAAGGGAAGTTAAAAAAGGCATCAAGAGTAATAAATTCCAGGCGTTTTAGGACTGCAACTCAGGGAATTCTCAGATGAAAAACTTCAAAGAAATTGTAAGATTAAAAAGAATTGTCAGAGCGTGCATCACGGCACAAAAATGACTGACGATGTAATTACACGAATCCTTCATAGTATGTTAATACTATTTTTTTTATTCAGGTTTTTCCCAAGGCAAGCATTATGACTGTCTCGATCCGACAGGGATTTCACCCCCAGCAGCTAACCCCCGACAGGTAAGTCTGCCGCAGTGCTATGACGGCAGCGCCTGCTGGGTGGCCTGGGAGGGGAGGCTCACCGGGGTATGGTTAGTGCTGTACCACCGATGATGTGCCGATGCTTGGACTGTCTGAGGTAGGGGATGGGGCGGGCGGGGGGGGGGGGGGGGAGGGGGCAGGAAGCGGCAGGTCCGAAGGTGTACCCCGGGATAATGTGCTAAGTTGATGACTAGACGGAGGGGGCTGGGCGTGAGTGGGGACCGCGGCAAGTTCACAGTCGTGCCAATGATGTGCTGACGGTCCAGCGTCAGTCCGCTGATGAACGAGACGCTGTCCGCTGATGAACGAGACGCCGACATCGCTGACAGACGGCCGAGGGGGCAGAGCTCTGACAAATGGTGACACGGTCGGTCGACTCACGGGGTCACCGCTGCCAGGCACAGCGGGGACAGTGATCGTGCCCTGAGGGGACTGAAGCCGGGTGGATGACAACGAAATGACATCGGGTCAGTGCCAGAGGTGCGTTTCTTCACAGTAAGGGTTTCCAATGAGGAGACGGAGAAGGCCCGTAGTTTGAATACATTCCTGGAGGGTTTATCATAATAAATGTCTTAGCATAGTGGAAAGTATGGATGGTAAGATAATGGCGGACTTAATGGATGACAAACGGTTCCAAATCAATTGAATTCAGTAGTTCTTACCCGATTGCGGAAGAACTATCTTTGGTGCACCGGCTAGGTCAGGGGGTGTACAGAGATCCCCGAGTGCGTGCGGGCAGTGGGCAGACACCCAGTGTACCGGCCTGGCTGCGGGTCTGAGACAGAGTTTGACAAGGTGGAGACGGGGTGTTTTTGAAGCATGCAGGACATGGGAAGCTTTGTCACTTCAGATTATTCAGATCATTTAAGCTTCCAATGTTCATGTTTTATGCCTATAGCGACGCTCGTAGAGTGGTGGATTCTGCTGCTGGAGTCAGACTAAACGTCTGCACTTCCATAGTCCATGCTGGCGTCAGACTTTCAACTCTCAGCAGCCGGGGGTGAGAGTTTGTTAGACACCTCCGTAGGTATCAGGCTTTAACCGAGGTCGAGGTCTTGACAAGGTCTCGGTTACAACGAGACTGGGGGGGGGGGGGGGGGGGAATTGTTTTTCCCCCGT
>JARFNZ010095278.1:0-13034 GCA_031763405.1 Balanus nubilus | reverse complement strand
GGGAGCAACCGCCCCCCTTGCCCCCCTCCTCCCGCCGCTCTTGTCCATATTACCCATGCTTTACCCATATTTAGACTTTAACCAATACGCATAGATAACTATATGACCGAACGCAAAGGAAGTGCACTTACTACTTATGGGGTGGATAGTATGAAGGGGTAAACGTTCCTGAGACGTAAAATAAGAGTGCGTCCTTGCGCATGTGCAGACATACCCATGACTTTTGGAAGAATCGTAGCTAATAAGTCCTTAACCACACCAAATTTTAACCCAATCGGCCCAACCGTTGCGAAGTTCTTGCGATTAAACTATTTGCGACACCCCTCACGCGCCACGCGCATCGCGGCGCGGTAAGCACCGACGTGAGTCGGTACTGGTCTCATACAAGGCAGGGGGATGGGACCTCAGCAAAGAAAATCGATTGTCAGTTGGACGTGCGGTTGCAGATATATCTCTTAAAAGCGTCGGTATACCGACGTTTTATATAGGCCGGGTCGGGCCGGATCGGACCGCACATACTCAGATTTTGCCCATATACCACGGAAAAACTGGCTTCGCGCTTCGTGCTAGCTCGTAATAATACTTGGGAGTACTTTGGATGAGTTTCGGTCCAGAGCTGTTTATTGTGAGGTCCCAACGGCCCGTAATGCGGAAACACCAGAAATCTTATCTTGGCCTGACACATGACTTTAGTTCGGACATTTCCAGTACGCTTTAGATCCGGGCCATTGAGATATTTCGAATGCCGTTTCGCGTGTATCGCTACTAGCATCGGTTCGGGAGGTGATCATGGGGCTACTTGTAGACTCCACCTAGTTAATGGCATTCGGCTGGGACTGAAATCAGTAGCAGGTTGAACGGTAAAAAAAACACATAAGCTCGAATGCAGCCCTACATGTAGGGCAGATGTCAGAACCCATGGTTTATATCTTCCCCCCTACCAAAAAAAAACGCACGGCCGAAGTAGGTTTTTCGAATTGTTCCGTGCAAACAATGTTGAATTCCCTATAACAAAAACTCCAGCGACTTTAAATTTCATTAGTTTGTGTTGGAGATAGAAGAGATTCTTTGCGTAGGGAACTTCGGACAACGCGACATTTGAAGAAAAAAATGGACCATGTACTCTACCTATATATGTTTTTTGTACGGCATTGACAATAAAAATACTCTGCGATTTTTAGACGTTGCTCATTTAACTAGGGCTACATTGTGTCCATGCGTAAGCGAAGCTCATATCGGTTTGTATCGCAATTCGGTATTTAATTGCAGATCTCCAAATGTAATACGGCAATAAATATTCCGGTTATTTCTAGCAGCTACGATTGCGACATGAGTCACTTCTGCTTTCAGTCAATTGATGAGCATTGAATGTTCAACGATTTTCACAATGACGTCAATACGTGTTCCCAAAATAGGCATCCTTCAGCATTGTCGGCAGCGGAATCACAAACTACTTCCGATGGGATTAGAATGTTTGACCTTTGCCGCCTGACGCATGTTAACTTGGTTATACAAGTTCTAGCAGCAGAAGTGTAGCAGTGATAGTTCTTATGAAGATTTAGCCATCATTTTTTCGTTGGGTCCTAGTAACAAATAAACCCAGTCGAGGGAAGTTGCTGAAATAAAAACTTTTTTCAATAAAAGGTCTTGTGTCAGGTCAAGGTTAGTGAGCTGGTGCAAAAACGACGGCGTTCCATTCCACCTACTTTGTACTGTCTCATAAAAATGTTTAAGGGGTTAATATACACAACAAGGGGTTACAATAAGTTATAAATACAAGGGGTTTAAATAAGGGGTTATATGTGTTCAACCACTCGCTCCATCAATGCGCTGGATAACTTACCCCGCTACTTATAAAATATATTTTTCAGTCATTTCCATTTGTACCCGGCAATCCAGCTATCCCCATATCTCTCTGCCGTCCAGCTCGTTCCGTCTATGGCCAGATCGATGAACCCTCGGCGCTATCGTCCCCAGAGTGTCCGGAGTTCAGAGACATCCCCGATCCAAACGTCAAGGTGGCCATCCTGAACCGACAAGTGACGGGAAAGGCCATCTTCGAGTGTCCCAGAGGCTACCAAAAGGTCGGCGCCCCGGAGGCCTACTGTCAAGTGAACGGCCAGTGGTCGCAGCGGCCGCCCACGTGTGAAGGTCAGTGGTCGCAGCGGCCGCCCACGTGTGAAGGTCAGTGGTCGCAGCAGCCGTCCACGTGTGAAGGTCAGTGGTCGCAGCAGCCGCCCACGTGTGAAGGTCAGTGGTCGCAGCAGCCGCCCACGTGTGAAGGTCAGTGGTCGCAGCAGCCGCACACGTGTGAAGGTCAGTGGTCGCAGCAGCCGTTCACGAGTGAAGGGTGAAGGTCAGTCAAGGGACGCGGGCGAACGATGTGAAGTATTCACATGTGGTCTTCTACTCCCATTTGTGTCTAGTGGAGAGATGTGCAAGCTGAAAAATAGATTTAACTGATGCTGAGATTATTTTGTGACTTATCTGACTGATATGATCGTTGGTTTTACTGGTTATTTTCTGCTCTTAATATATAACCATTCTTAAAAGACAACATGTAGTCAACTTTGACCCCAGGCCATCGTAACTCTGATTTAATTACGGCCCGTTTGATTACTGAGTAGTAGCTCTCTATGATAATGTCTGTTTCTGCCTGCCGGTTCGTCGAGGTGCTGCATCTGACGCGCACACCACCACCCTTCATATCTGTCGGCCGGCACACGGTGGCTGTATCTGACATATAACCGTGCCTGGGTCTGCCGCCTGTCCCCGACCTGCTTCGCCAGACATGTAACAGGACTCTCTGTGTATGTGCCTCCCGGCCCACAGAGCTGCTGTGTCAGACGCCCGAGGTGCCCGAAAACGGCATGATGACGCCCCAGGACGCGCCGCACATGGTCGGTGACGTCATCCAGTTCTCCTGCCAGCACGGCTACATGATGGAGGGGCAGCCGATCGTTGAATGTCTGGAGAACAAGGAGTGGTCCAGGGAGATACCCACATGTGAGTCGCTCGGCGCTACAGCAAATAGGGTACTCGTGATGAACGTGGCAACAGGAACCATGGGGTATTAGCTACCAGGCCGTGTCGAGGGGTGGCGTTCGTCCACGTCAGCATGTGCTACATTGTTAACGGAAATCATTGGGTCTCAGAACCTCGATAAATATTAAGGTGCTGAAACACAGTTTCATATGTCTTGTGATGGATGCCCGTAGAAGTAATGCTGACGCTTAAAGACGTTTATGCATTTTAGTCTCCGTTCAGTTGATAATCAAGCGACAAAGCATGAGAACAGGTCCGACGGGCCCAGTTGTTTAATCGTGGTAAATAAATGCATTCAGCGTACACTATGCTATGTAGCTGTGCTTGACTGCAGCAATCACAATATTATCGTTTATTTGTTTTAAATGTAATACCAACAATTTTATCGGGGCCCGGCGACCACCAGGCTCGAGGAAACGTGGGCGTAGCTAAGGATCGTAGACCAGCTGTCGGAAGGATAAAAAGGGATCTATCTGGTAACTCCTGATGGGGGGTTGTACCTCGTACCGCTAACGCCGCCTTCGTCCTTCTCAGGCGTGCGGGCCTGCACCTACCCGGGCTCCACAATCGGAGGCACCATATCGCGAGTGAAGTTCTACTACGCCATCGGCGAGCTGGTGATGTTCACCTGCGAGAACGGCCTCGAGCTGGTCGGAGAGCACACGCTCGAGTGTTTGTCCGGAGGTGTCTGGTCCAGCCGCATCCCCAGCTGCGTCGGCCGGGCAGTGTAGAGGCGTGAGTCGTGGCCGCTGTGCACTGTGCAGGACGCTGGATCACGTGCAGACCACTGATCCAGCAGCACCTGTGTCGGACGGCTGTACAGCCCCAGTCAGACCGGCTTACCGCTGAGCCGGACTCCGGACCAGGCCGCAGACCACTGGATCGCCCGCGACAGACCGGCTACCAGACGAGCTACAGACCATTGTGTCTACCAGTGGTCTGGTGTCGGCGTTGACCACTTATCTTCGGTGTCTCTGCAGACCGCAGACTGAGCTTCTATTGGGCTCGGTTCATAATGTGGCATATGTGGACAGCGGGGCAGATTTCGGCTAGTGCGGACATCCGAAGAGGTCAGGCGTATACGGGTGTTGGAGGCGTTAACCATGCCCGCCGCCCCGGCCTCTGTAGCGGCTGCAGCAGGCCTGCCGAACACTCCGATCTACTGCTTTATACTCTACGGCGGCAATATACATACTCGTCATATGGCAGCAAAAGACAAACTTGCCCTGGGGCAGCCAAAGACAGGCCTGCCCTGTGGTAGCAATAGACGGTCGGATTTGTCATATGACAGGATACAGTCAAACCTGGCCACTAAGCGCCGAGCTTCCTCGGCTATGTAGCAGCTGAATCGATTTTCTGACCGTATCGATAATGTGTACCTACTATTAGTGGCCGGCTAACCCATCGATTTATCAGGCTTCAAATGACTACGATATCAGTGGCAATGGTAGCAGCCACTGAACGCTGAATGACGTGGGTAGCTGCTCTAATGTTCGTCGCTAACAGTGAGCTCGCTAACAGATGATATTGTGAGCTTCTGCTCTAAACTGTGAGTTCCCTGGCCTCCGGCGCGTTTCCGAAGCGAGTGATTCCGACTGTGTCCCTTGAAAGCGCACAACCGTTTCCGCGCGCCCTGTGACCTGTCTCTGCGTTTACCTACATGTGCACTCTGTGCGGTGTGCATAGTCTTATCAGCTCCTGTACCCGCTGTTGATAGTTGTGGTGCAGGACGCCGCTGTTGGTGGTCGGTCGGGGGAGTTTCCAGCGCGGGTCTTCAGTGAACCTCTGCCTGGTCGCTGGTGGGTCTCGTGAGAGCTGACTTAGTTCGGCTGCGGACTCTGGACCGACTTAGTCGGCTGCTGGCGACTCTTGACTGACTCTCGGTTGATTACGTCCCTCTATGGTAATTGCTGACTCTCAGTTGACTACGTCTCTCTGTGGTTATTGTTGACTCTCGATTGACAGTTGGCTGTCATTCGGCTGTCGGCTGACTGTCGACGGCTGTCATTTGACCGCGTGTCGACTGTGCTGACCATCCCAGTGACAGCAGAGGGACCGGGAGATCTGGACCGGGTGGCACTGGCCGGACCGCTAACGTGTCCGGTCTGAGCGGGGCGTGACTGGGCGACTGGGAAGGTGCCAGAACCGCTGATCACTGGCTCCTCTCCCTCCCCCTCCCCCACCTGGACAACAGCCAGCCCAGACACTGTAAAAAAAAAATCAGCGACAACTTGCGACATGACCACGGAAACTTATGAGCTTATGCTACTAAAACAAGTAGATATAATGGATTTGCTCACCGAAATCTCTGACGACTAGTGGCCCGATGGATTCTGAAAGCAAATACCTGACCTGACATGTACTGCTTAAGAAAGCAAGAAACCTACAGTTTCTGATGTCATTGCAAGTTTTCGTCATTTTTTCTTCTGTCTGACCGGTCTTGACCGTCGCGCATGCTGACGAGCCCGTTATGTAATGCTGGACTTCCCCGCCGGCAGGGGAGCACGCGGGACGTGCCCAGATTCCGATATCGCTATATGGATAATCATTGTACCATAGGTAGCCGGACCGCGAGGCGTCGTTAGTGCGATGGGTCACCGCGCCGCGACGCCGCTGTTCCGCTATATACCATAGCGCCCTCCCATTTGATGGCCCGCGGGCGCGCGAGGCGCCGTGGCACGTTGTTAAGAGAGCTGGTCAGGCCTGTAGGGTGGACTCGCGTCGGTGCGCCGCTGTTTCTGGAGTGAACGCTGTGTTCGCCCTAGCTTGTTTTCCAATAAACTCTGGTGTACCATACGTTGTGCCTCCGTTACGGGAACAGATATTTCCCTTGGGAACATAGCTTGAAACGCGCCCCGAGGCGCAGCCGCTGCTACCGCCTGGCCGATGACCGTGCGGTCGATCGACGAAGAGAAACGCTATCGGTCGATGAACTACAGACGGAATCCAATCAGCGAGACGTTGTCACTCACAGAGACAGTGACGGTCAATGGCCAGTGGCCGGCGTCACATTGAAGCTCTGAGTTGATTGAGTTGGGATGGAGATGACGTACCACTCGAGTTGTCGTTGGACAATGGTTTTAAACGGTAACAGTGAGGTTACCAACGGCAACGGTGAGGTTACCAACGGTAACGGTGAGGTTATCAACGGTAACGGTGAGGTTACCAACGGCAACGGTATAGTTGATTACCAACGGTAGAATACAAGCTATGCGGTACAGTATAACTCCAGGCATTTACTACTAGTGCCATCTAGGTGCAGACTTATAAGCAGACGACAGATTAGCCATGCGGTGCAGCCTACCTCCAGTCGTTTACTGGGGGCGCCATCTAGGGACGCGCATATCAATAGACATGCGTCGCTCTTACGTGCGTGCAACCTAGTTGCCGACGTTCAGCAATATGCAAACTGAAGGTCAGACCCCGCTCCATTTTTTCCGTGTAATGGCTTTACGATACATCGTTTTATCGCGTTACTTTGCGTTTTGGACCTTCTACTTTATAGTTGTTGGACCTTTACGTTTGAGCCCCCTAGTCTATGTTCCCTACTGCCCTAACCCAAAAATAACTCAGACCTTTTCCGGAGTATTTGCATTAAACTGAGCCCCACCAAGCACGGCACCCATGAGGCGCCAAGCTCCCACTAAGCGCACTCTTCCACATCGCAGCGACTCAGAAAACTGACAGACGCGCGTACTAGCCAGGCCGGGGCTGTATTGTCCATGGACCACCGCTAGCGCTCACACCCCACACAGAGCCGATATGTATAGCAGCGCGACTAGCCGGCTGCCGGTTCAGAACCTACCCATTACCCTGCATTGCTCAGCATTGCTACACCATCCACACAGCAGCACACTACATGGACGAAACGAGGGTGGGAGAGGGCGGCGACACTCCTCTCTCATACAGCCGCGTACGTCACTGTTTCTACAGCCACACATTCGCTTTGGGAGAATCGGTAACAATCCAGTGCACACACGACGCTATGATGAACGGACCTGCACCAAATACCAAGCGCTTCCGACTTCATGACGGAGCTTCTTTTCACGCATACTAAAGGGACCAGCGCCTTTTGTCTAAGTGAGCAAATTTCAGACATATTAATACGCCCAAGCATACATGACACGGACTGAGAACACAACTCGTACATTGCCATCAAGCTTCAACAGCAAAACAGAGCTCCTGACTTACGTCTAAGCCCTACTTAACTGTCACCCCAAGACAACTTGCATCAAGTATAACCACAATCAAAACAACGCACATGAACATTCATATATCTTTACGACCGGTCCATAACCACACACATGTAACAACATCCGTCACCTACTGACCAACAGTTTTGACCAACCACACGCGACTCTCACACACGCCTAATGGCGCTCTATCACACGTCAAACTCTGTACCACAGCGCTATGGAACCTATCTGCAGCTGTCACCAGCAGCGAACTCCGAGCTCGATATTCCGGCAGAACAGAGCGTGACGTCACTAGTTCAGAGGTAGTGTGCACAGGCGTTAGAAGTGTGAGCAATTGAGTGAAAGCAAAACTATGTGACAGATTCTGAGTGAAAGGGAGAGGGATGTAAGGGGGTGACACGTCGACAGAGAGACGGTGTCCAACGTGCTGAACAGGGTCCCGGGACAGCAGAATTGACGTTTGAAAAACGGCACCAACAGCGAACTATAAAACATTGGTACAAGAAGCTCGAGTGTTTTCCGCAAGCTCCCTAGTCACAGCTAATAAATTTTGTATCAGTCATACATCAGTCTGTTTCGGAAACAATGAGCGACCGAGGCTGAACGCTGCATTAGTCCAAAGCCCCGGTCTCTCTTAGCAGTCCAGCACAGACACGGGCCACCGTTTGACCATCGTACCCAGTCCTACAAAGACCCATTGCCTATACCCCATCGTACCAGACTCATGCCTGATGCGGCCCAGACAGCAGCGGACCAGGTCACTCCAGCAGTTGGACGGCATCGAGAGGCGAGTAACAAGACATCACGACCAATCAGCACCGACTCCAAGACAACGTCCTAGTACAGACGGCGTCGCCAGTGAGTCTTCCGTGGACTACGGTGGCTAATGTACGACGCAGCGACAACAGCCATCTACATGTACAGCAGATGTTTGTTAGACATGACATGAGCATTGAGCATCATGGTTCACTTGGAAGCAGATTTGAAAAGCTTCACTACCTCATGCATAGCGGGTGTACTATTTATCACTTTTTGCCGAGTAAACAGACGAATAACCAGCCGCCAAGAACGCTTCTTGTCAGCCCATGACATGATGGGAAATTTCCGCCGCATTATTGACACTAGCGCCACCATTGCGCGACGTCAGCGCCCTCTTTTTCACTCCCCGCCGCAAGACAGCCGACATCGTTAATTCACAGCAGATTCCACCGCCTAGCGCACCGAGTCAAGTCAGTCCACAAATAACTCTCCGCCCTGGCGAGCGCTGTTGGAAGTGGTAAAGTCTGTCTCACCCAACTAGAGCCGCATTTCACCAGAGGACAGTTTACCATACAGCTCCTTATTGAGAGGAGTGTAAGAGCCTTTGCGCGTGTCAAAATAGAACAGCTCGTCTTTCACCACGTCTATGTTGAAGCCCTCCTTCTGAAGATCCACCTTTTTGAATTTGTACGTACCTGAAAGAAAAAGAGCACGGGCATTGTTAGTTGATACATGCGTAAGACATAAATGCATGATATGATCATAAATTTAAAGGGGGCGTCGTCCATCAATGCTGGCATTCACCAACGCCATTTGAGGGTATCAATGCCAATAAACACAATGACACTGCTAGTTGAAATTTGAAATGCTTTCAAACGACGCATTCACCAGCGATTTGACTCTAAGACTTCTTATTCCGTTCACAAAGTAAACAAAACGTTACGAATTCGGATAAACATTTATTTAAGATCCCTGCGACACTGCACCTGGTGGTGAGCTTACATATCAAAGGTGTTTTTTAAGGATTTGGTTGAAAGAATGACCAGAGTTCAACGATTCCAAACACAACTTAAAACTTTGCATTCTATAGCGTCCATCTTTACACTACTGCAACGCCCCTGGTAAAGACTCGAAAAAAAAATATTTGATATGCTTGATAAATACACCGGACCTGACCTCCGCCATACCCCCATACTCGGCCACGGCTGATGGCCACGCCCACTACTCACCAGTCATATCCAGGTGCTTGACCTTCCTGAGGAATAGGGGCTGGGCGTAGGCGGGCAGGGCGCGGCGGATGCCCTTGGCCAGCTCGTCCAGGTCCAAATGGCCGTCAGGGTCGGCCACAGCGGCCATACCGGCCCTTCCTTCCACACCGGGCACCTAAGGGTAGTAGAGAGAGGTTAGAGACAGGTCAGCAGAGAGGGAGAGAGGTCAGTCACACCGGGCACCTGGGCATAGCAGAGAGAGGTCAGGGAGAGGTCAGTAGAGAAGGAGGGAGGTCGGCCACAGCGGCCATACCGGCCCTTCCTTCCACACCGGCCACCTGGGCACACGGGTCGATGCTTAGAAGGAAGACGTGGAATAATCTAACCAGACACCAATGAACAAGCCGGCACGATAGCAACGTATGTCGGTCGCGGGTGACAATGGTACCTAGTACCTACATCTGATGTGTGGTTGCAAGTCTGTTAACGATTCAAATATCAGCCATCTTGACAGCCGGTCACAATGGCACACACGGGCACAGCCGGCGGACGTACCTCGACGCCGTAGACGGCGGCCATTGCGGTGCCGAGCGTCTTCTGAATGACGCCCTCCACCTCAGTGGTGGAGACGTTCTCGCCGCGCCATCTGAACGTGTCGCCCGTGCGGTCCTTGAAGTAGAAGTAGCCGTCCTCGTCCGCCACCAAGATGTCACCTGGAGGGACGCAGGGCGAATGGAAGTCAGAGGCGAACAGACTGTGAGATAAACACCGAGAGCCGAAGACGACACGGCGAAACTTGGACGTATATGTAACAAGCAGATGGCAGCAGGTAGCAGGTACTTCTTACGTATTGGCAAATCACGACCAGGCAAGTGAATAGAGAAACCACAGCCACAGGGTTAACCGGCGCGTGTTGAGCGAACACGTGATGATGTAAGATAACCCAGCATTACATGATAAAAAACGCAAGTACTCAGTGACGTCAACAACACGCATGTGTGTATACGCTTATCTCATCACTAAGCAATGGCCGGCTCGCGCATCTGTGACTGGCGGTACCCACCGGAGCGGAAGGCGCAGTCTCCCTTCCTGTCAACGTCATGCACGATCTTCTTGACCGTGGCCTTCTTATCCGCGTAGCCGTGGAAGTCCCGCACGGGGTTGTTGCGGATCATCATGCCGATAAACTCCCCAGGCTCGTCTGCAGAGGTAGAGGTCAAGGGTCGGGTTAGCAGGCAGGGCAAGTCGGGAGCCAGGTCAGATTATATGACAGGACGAAATAAGGCACACAAAACTATTACACAGAAGTCAACTTCGATCCATACCACAAATTACTGTACGATGTCATGTCTTTGTCCAATTGTAATGAATATTTCGCTGCTCCAGGGAACTGGGCAAAGGGTAGCTATGTTAGGTAAATACCGGTCACGCCATGCTATATTGCCATTACGGACTGCTGCATTTGCGCTGCAGTATACACCCCTCGATCTACAGTATCATGTGGAAGCCCACCATTGGTTCACGTATCACGCCCTCGTGCCGCAACAACCGCAAACTGAGAAGCTGCAAAGTGTGGAGATCTCAACTCACCGGCTTTGCACTTGATGCAGAGTCCGTTCTCGTCTCGGAGCGGCTCGCCCGTGTCCTCGTCCACCTTGATCAGTTTGCAGGGGTACACCCAGGGCACGAGCGGCGGCACGAAGCCCACGGCGCCCAGCTTACCCTCCATGTTCACTACAGCACACAGACACACAGACGCCCGCTCAGAAGGCAGACAATACAAACGAGACAAACGAGGGAGGCTGAAGGCGGTATGACGTCAGACGCGGACACAGCTACCATGTTAAATGCAAGTATAAAGATTAATCGTGAGTTAGCCGTTTCCTCGTCACAAAGTGAATCACTGACAAGTCACACCACTATAGGCAATACTGACAGTTGGTATCGCTAATTCATAAATCGTACCTAGCCAGAAATGTCGAGCTGAAAACAATGGGAATAAATCGCAAGATTAACAAACAAACTGTCCTCAATCTAGCATTAGATATATCCGGTACTAAAATCATCACTGGTTTCCATAGAATAGCCGCAGCCTGAAAGCGGCAGCGTTCAACACTACATCGACCTACAGACCCACTGGCCCTCTCACCGATGCTGCCATCAGCCCTTCTCACCGATGTTGGCGTTGCCCTCCGTGGAGCCGTAGAACTCGCAGATCTTGGGGATGTTGAAGCGCTTCTGGAACTGTTCCCAGATCTGCGGCCTCAGTCCGTTTCCAAACATCATACGGATCTGCAACGGGAGAGACACACAAGTCAGCCCATGCCCCGTGTGTTATAAAACGTCACTCTGTGTTACAATACAACACCAGCTGGTATGCCATCTAAAGACAAGGGCGAACGACTATCTAGTAAGTGGGAAAAGCAAAGTAAAATATCAAAATAACTCATAAGATAAATATTTCGGAATCAGAGAAGTGACAATGCTGTGCAATTTACACATTGCCGTTCTCACTTTAACCGATACGCTTATTTTGCTAAGGAAACGGAAATGTTGTTCGTACGCGTAGTATGCATTATACGGACACACGATTGAGTACAAGGCTTCAGAAACGGGCGGCATACACCACAAAGACACGAGCGTAGATGAAACACGAGAAGAAGAGGCTGACCTGGTGCTGTTTATCATGCGGCTGCTCCGGCTGGTTGAGAAGGTAGCGGCACGTCTCGCCAATATACTGCGCCACCTGCGTCATAACCGGTCACCGTCAGAACTGGGTACACCAGGCACACGACGGCTACACTCAGAGGCAGGAGCGGGGATAATAGTTAACTGTCAGCAGTGCGGTCAGATGAGGCTCACTATGGCCAAAAGTGTGCACATCTAGTCGATAGCAAGACTGTTGCACTAAGAGGAGTCGGAGACAATAATCACGGTTCAAATCGGTCGAAACTACATAGACAGTGGACAGCGGACGCAGTGGCTGTATTCACAGCCATTGTTCGGGGGGACAGCAATAGTTCAGGTTATCTGTGTATATATTGCCTGACGGGTGCGGCTCAGTCATTATCTTCTGCGGGACAGGCGACTGCACAAAAAAACAAGTTACGTCAAACTCTAACTTCGGTTTATAGTAGGATAACTACATCACAAGTGAACATACTAAGTTGCCGCAGCTCTTCTCAGAATTTAATTATGTTGGCTTTCCAGGCTGCATAGTCCTAGGTTATAAGATCACTGATACGAGGTGATGAGATGCACTCATCCTGAGGTTCGATAACTTGTCCACGAGTCTCTATTGAAAAAGACAGTGTTGCAACACTAATGCTGAAATGTGCGCTGCAGAACGGCTGTTTCGCTTCGCAATCCAACTTCTGCACAAGTGAAAGACTACAGGTTGAAGAAACTGCCCACAAGACTTTCCCGTGAACCAGCAACTCCAGTAAAGATGTACCAAAATTACGCAGTTGCTCCGGTTTGCTCGTATTCTGAAACCATACCACACGGATTTACCCTATAACCTTAATGAAAAAGTATTTTGTGTCCACAATTTTGCTGGGGCATCCAACAAAAATGGAAAGAAGCCAAGCTTCACCTGGATTGTTAGCTACTACGGAGTATTTGCAGAGTGGTCAATCACCAGAAGAACGGGCCGTACCGGCTCAGCTGCCCGCCGTCCAAGGACGGGCAGGTGACGCGCAATACCCAGACTCCACAAATACCGGGCCGGCCCAGCAGCCCTAGGTCACTGATTTCATAACCCCCCTCCCCCCCCCCCCTCTCCCCCCCACACATACCCACCACAAGTCGTGACTCTGATGAGACG
>JARFNZ010095167.1:0-13035 GCA_031763405.1 Balanus nubilus | reverse complement strand
TGATTTTGACCTTTGACCTGACCTTGACCTGACCTTTGACCTTGTTAATAAAATTTTAAGTCCTGATTAGGGTCGTTGTGTTGAGAGCTTTCGTTTGCCGCCTCGCGCTTCCCGCTGCGACGCATGGTTCGGGAGATACGAGGGGGGGGGGGAAATTTACCCCCCAGCGGGGCGCGTTCGGCTGGATTTTTGACGAGCTTTCGAACGCCATTTTATTTCCCCGCTAGTTGGCATAGGATCCGAGTTAGAAGGGAGAGGGGTGTTCAAACACACACACACACACCTCCCCCTCCCTCCCGGCACGAGGCGGGTGACGACGGGCGTTAATGGGCGGCGGTGTATTCAGAAAAATGTAATGCATTGATATTGTTGATAGTATGGGGGCAAATGTTGTCAAATATGTTCATTCCCTCCCCTTCAAGATCTCCGACTCGTTCTAAAATTGAAACGTCGAAAGCATGATTAAATCTAGTTCTTGCAAATTGCAAAACATTGTTTAACAAGCCTCACTAAAATCCCAAACTGCATAAAAGATGTCAAGAAACCCTAATGTATTTCAATAGCGTCAAATGCAAATGTGAGTAGACACCAAAAAGACATTTTTACCTCCAATGGGGAGGTAACATTATTAGGCTACGCTGCACTCTTGGTGTACACTACGCTGCACAAGTGTTGGCTCTCTTGGAAGTAGATATTTATATAATTTTTAGTGTCCCTGATTATTATTGAAATATTTGCAAACAAACGTGTAAAAATAGCACATTACAGTCATGCATCACGGATCAGGATCAATGTTAACTATTGACGTTATAACAACCATAATCGGAAGGATAAGGGAGTTCTTAATTTTACCTAGTGGGTCCAGAAAAAAAGACAGCGGGTGATGTAACCTAACCCAGCCTGACTGGAGCCATTGTTTTCGGAAGTTTGCACTTTTACAGCTACTTGAAGCGGCCTATATGACTTCTGGGCTCTCGGGCACAGACAGGTTGTGCAATTAAGCATATGTCGGTGCAGAGCGGACTCGAATGTTAATAAGCGAAAACGTATCCTGAAACCATCTTTTGAGATGACCTTGAATCGGATTTGGATTCCGCTAATTATCATCGTTTTGAAATAAAATCATAATCGAACTTATCTGACTTAGCATG
Source organism: Balanus nubilus (assembly GCA_031763405.1). Lineage (NCBI taxonomy): Eukaryota > Metazoa > Arthropoda > Thecostraca > Balanomorpha > Balanidae > Balanus > Balanus nubilus. The sequence continues at coordinate 11,884 of JARFNZ010095167.1, read as the reverse complement.
GAACCAGAATCGCTTCCGCTGAAACGGAACCGAGCAACGGCCTACTCGACGAAATCATTTACCATCTGGTGCATAACTTATGACCAAAAACACGGCACGGCCAGAGGCGTCAGGCGGTGCTCTCCCACCGCCTCCGGCAATTTCCACACTTCCCCACGGCCACCTCACGCACAACCATCGGCTCTGGCTTGGGCGTCGCACGCGTCGTGTCGTGCCCAAAGTCGGGCCGGCGCCAAGACGGCGAAGGAGGCACGTGCAATATATAAGCGGCTGCTGTGTGTCTTGGTGTCAGTGTGCCACAGGAAGCGTCTCGTGTTTACCGCTTTGGTCTCGTGCTCTGCCGTTCAGGTAAGCACAGAAGGCCCCGGCCACGGGAACTCCCATCCGCCCAGTGTTGTGATCCGGTGAGGCTCCGGGAGACGCCGGCGCTATCGGCAGGAGTGGAGCTCCTGAATCGGAGGGAGCCAGGCACACAGGAGCCACGCTGCCGGAGCCAGCGCACCGTGTGCTGCGGAGCATGTGCACGTGCGCACGTGCACAGTGACGGATCGTGGCACGTCCTCGGGATGTGAAATGTGGAAACTCACCTGTCGCACGTGCTGCACGTGCTGCTGGCGCGATTCAGACTCGTGGCGCGGATGGCCAATGCAGCGCCCTTTGGTGGCGATGTTGCGTGATTTTCACGCGCTGAGCTGGTTTGACCTGACTTGACCTGATCTGACTCGAGACTGGAGTCGTGGCAGATCCTCAGACTCTCGGGGCCTTCAGTGCTCCGATCTGAAAATAACATTTTTGTAGCACAAAATTGGAGATGGTATTCTCGATTATTTGTATTTATTGGTTAACATGGTAGTTTTAGTAAACAAATACAATCAAGGTTTATTTGACCAGTCCTGCTATTATACAGCAGAGTAGCGTTTTTAACAGTGGGGCCAGTTGATAATTTTTTTCAACTAATTTGTCACTCAGCCCATTTAAAGCGACAACAGATCATCAACATGCGAAGCATGCTGGTTTGAGTTATCGTCATTGCAATATAATCAAAGTCTTACGTTAGTTTTCCATTTATATTCTGACGTTGCTTTAACAGCATTGCTTTGTTTCCTGTTGGAAACATGGCTCGTCTTTTTTCTGAATTTCTTAATACAACATAGTTTATAATCATATGTCAAATACTTTGTCATCGGCTTTCGAAGAACCTGAGGTTTAAATGCTCAAAACCACCACGTCTGTCAGAAATTGATTTCGTAGGGTTTGAACAAAACTATTTTTAGGAGGTCAACAATGCCCCTGAAACTAAGTACTTGAAGCGCAAAGTAATTACAACATAAAGGCAGCTTCACAATGGCCCGCTGATGTTGAGTTCGGCACATGTCCTGATGTCAAACAGCGGTGTGCGAGTACCGTGTCCGGGTCTGTCCATCAAGGACATGCTGTGTGCGAGTACCGTGTCCGGGTCTGTCCATCAAGGACATGCTGTGCTTCTGACTGGTGCAACTCTTGCCTACTCCGGTGACGTAGACATGGGTCTTCTTCATGTTTTGTCTCTTACAGTCAGTAACGAAGGGTCCATCAGGGCTAACCATGATCAATTTCACAATTATTACCTACATAAAAACTAGTCACGCACACTGTAACACACATGGTCGCAGTTTTTACGATCTTAGTTAACCTAACTGGTCTTGTTTTGCTCCTCAGCCTATCGCACATCGTGAATTGTAATTTTATAATGATGACATGGCTTTATATGCATCGTGACACGCACTTCTGCTGAGTTCCAAGGCTGCTAAAATCAGCATTTTAAAGGACGCTATACGTTAATCACCCCGGTCAGGTGAATATCTGTCTCCAAGAACAGTGCTAAATGTTAATGACGTTTCGCAAAATCTAAAACGTCTCCCAGTGATTCATCATTTATTTTTGTATGTATTGTTCATCGGTTGAATTTGTTTTTAGTGTACTGCGGCTCCTAAACGTGCTATCAAATATGACTGTACTGGCCCCGATATCTATGTACTTCACGCTTTTTGCACGGACGATACGTAAAGGACGGCCAAAACGCGTCAACTGAAGTATTGACTAATGTCATTGTATTCCTAAACCTCCTTTTCAGACTCGGATCAGCCCACGTGGTCCCACATAAAGTATCTTTCCTTGATGTGCTGTAGTAGTTATCTACATCTTAGTTATCTATTTATATAAGCAAAAAGCTACACATTCACTCATAGGTGGATAATTGGCTGTTTAGAGGGTGTATGGCACCCCTGAATCCAAATGAAAGGTTCCACCTGACTGCCAAAGGCACCACCTGAGATTTAAAAACTCCTAAAATGTGAACTGATCCAAAAGTGTTGTAGACTGAACTGAGCAAACGAGTGAATAACAAATCAAAGACCTCATCCCAACTTTGGCTTGGCCATCGCCAGTGTGAACGCACCCATTGGCATTCGATAATCCTCCGCTTCTTCCAGCACTTGTTAAAAGTGACCACAACAACAGCCATCAACACGCCCCCCACCCCTGAGGGTCAGTATGGGGTGACCGACACGGAGCGAGACGCGTGGAGACCCCATTCGTGGCCCGTGTAGCACAGTTTCCCCTGAAGTGGAGGCTATTAGGGCCGGTTAGGCATCGCTGACGTCGCAAACGCCCCCTCATGAAAGCTCGTCTTGCGACGGAACAGGGAGGAGCGGAGCAAACAAAGGTCTCTGGCGTTTCTGGGATTCGCCTCTTACACACCCGTCGCAGTGGCTCCTTTCCTGAACAACCCCGTCACCTGGGTTATACGATGAATTGACAGTTCATTGTTGATAGTTGTGTTGAATCCAGCGCATAGTCTTGTAGCTTAAAGCTGCCATTCATTTACTTTATTCCTTACGTTTCATTGTATTGCTTGAGTGAATGAATGAATGTATGAATACATGTTTTTTAACGAATAAACTGCGACTTGATTCGAATGTAATAAGACAAAACATCTAATGTCTCGCCCCCAGAAATCATGATGAAGCTTCTGGTTGCTCTGGTGGTGGTCGGTCTGGCAGCTGTTGCCAAATCAGATGAGGAGTTCTACAGCGCGTCTGCGCCTGCGCAGTACTACCAGCCGCAGTATAACAGCGGCTACAGTAACGGCTATCAGCAGTCTGCACCCGGCGGCAGGTGAGTTACTGGACGGCCAGTGTGCGCGGGGCATCATACCACTGCCGTGCCGTGCAGTATGCCATCTATTCATGGCAGAGTCCAGTGATGACGTTCGTCATGGACGAGACGTAGTCTATGATAAGCCTTTGCACTGGAAGAGTCCAAGAATGGAATTACCCGCGCCCCGAAGGGCTATTTCCGACCCCTGCCCGCCGAGGGGGGCAGGGGGGGGGGCGATTCGGCCCCCTACGATCTCCCAAACTACTGGGCCGATTTTTACCAATTAAACGGCATTCGATAGGCCTGGTCATGAACTTTCAGAATAACATGGAAATTTGTTTTTAAGGTCACTGATGACGTCACAGGTCAGGTCAAAGGCCCAATTTTGCCTATTTTCGCCGGGTGGGATTGCCGGGTAAAATAACGATATTGAACGCATAAAAGGCTACTAAATCGGCATGAATCGTGTTCCTGATACTTCTTAGTACCATTCTGAGCCTTTGGTAGTCATAAGTCAGGTCAAGGTCATCCGAAATCACGAGGTCAAAAAGGTCAAACTGTTGATTTTGGCCATTGGTAACTGTAATACCTGTTTTTGTGTCCGTTTTTCGTCAAGAACGCGAAATATGACCCTAAAACCCAGTTTTCCATATTACACTTGGATAAAAATGAAAATATTGAAAATCATCGGAATTCGTATATATGTCATGAAACGTGTCTGTTTTTGGCCTGTGAAAGGTCATTACTCCTGTATTTTTTTTTTTTACAATATTGACGTCAAATTTGGTACTCGTATTCATCGAGGTGGTTTGTAACACATGTATTCCGTTTTTTTAATGTTGGAAAATTTGGCAAGAATTACTAATTTTTAGTTTGACTTTTAGCAGTTTTCGAATTATGCCCAAATAAAAAAAAACGATATAACAATTTGATAGCTCGATTAATTAGCTGATAGCCTTTGGATATCCAACAATTGAATTTATCTTTGAAACTGTGCGGCTGAGCGCGTTTCCCGCAAACCCCTGATTCTGGCCTAAAATGGGAAAACATGACGTCACTCTGACGTCATTTGCGAATCACCTATCATGACCTCATTATTTTCCTTTAGTCAGTATGTGTGAAATTGATGTTAAAAGGGGCCTGCAAAATTTGGTGACGCTGCTAGCGTTATTTTGGGAAATATCAGGAAAAAGTGAAGGTGGACGTTTCGCCTCCGCCCCCCCCCCCCCCCCATCAGGGCGCGGGTTAATGGTGCAACTCAACAATTTAATCTCCTTTGACGTTTTTCGGAGGTTTATTCACCTTTCATTCATGTTTACATTGAGATCATTGCGCTGTCCAAAATAACATCGAAGAGGCCTTGACGATATTTGCTCATAGGCAGTAACAGATAAACACGTATATGTAACACATGGTCTTTCAGTTGCATGATATTGATAACACAGTCACATTTTCTGACAAACTGGGCTCAATGCATCATACCAGTTCACAAACAAAAATATGATGCCAACATATCAGCAGATCCTTCTCGATTGTTGTGTTTTCGGCCGTTCCTCACAGTATGTGCGTTTTTTTCAGTTTCCTAGACAGCATTTTCGGCACCACCCGTCGTCAGTTTGGAGGCCTAAGCTTTGGAGGTAAGCTATTATTCTCGAACTACCACCGACCAATTGCAATTTTGTCCTGTTTTGTTGAAACACTCTGTATTTGGTAAATATGTATGTATATTTTGTTAAGTAGGTTAACTTACAAAAAGCGCTCATTAGAAAGTAATGCTAATGTAAGAAAGGTATCAGTACTTGGCTTACACTTCCACAGGTACGAGCTTCGCATAATGCAATACAGAATGCATACCTATTCATATCGTGAAGCACAAACACTAATACGTAGTTATTTTTTTGTTTGTTTTACTCCATAAGGCTCAGTGGATAAACACGATTGGTTAGGAATGTGCCAAAATTTATACTTTATGAATCACATGGCTTAAAGAACAAACTTGGTGAGATTTAACATACAATGTGGGATAACAATGGTCATGTTCACTTCTATGACATCATTTTTAAAACGGCGATGCCAACAAGTTCGAAATGCTTATTGGACATGTTTAGAGCAATAAATCGATAAAGCTGAATATTTGTAACTCTTGAAATGACTCCAAAATCCAGAACTAACCCTCTTTCCAAGTGGGCTCGAAGCTCCCGTTAGGTTTCTCGTCAACTTATGCAACACATTTCATATGATTCGGATCGCCTGGTCACATTCTACGGAGGCTAATAACTGTGCACTTACTATCCCAAGTGAGAACGGGGCTCCCCGTTTGATAGGTCCACCAAATCAACTCTGTTCTTTGCATAGTTTGTTCTGCTACTTAAGTCTACACTTACCACCAACCAATGAAGTACCACCTGAAGACGGCCTGAGAGACCACTGGCCGAAACGTTGTGTAACATCTAACACACAATGCGAGGACAATAGTCCGAAAGATAATTTCATCGATACCAACACCGCGTCTCAATCATTCCGCAAAACTCCACACTTTAAAACGCAACAAAGATGAAATTGGTGCCATTATACGCATCTCTGCAAAATAACGAATAGCCATTAGTGTTAACTCGTCGCAAAATGTTACAAAAGGGAAAGTCGATGCTTTGTTCAACATATGCCTACATACATAGATCACCCATGACAAATTGGGATCATGATGGATCACGGCTTTGTATTTATGATTAGAATTTTGATGATTAAAAAATTTGACAAAATGGATGAAACAATAGGATGACTGAATGATCACAAAATGATAATAATGTCATGTGACGGAAAAGATAGGATTGCTGACAGTCTTCTTGATTTGTTCTATATCATTATTTATTTTGACTAAGCTCTCCGTCGTTCTCACCGCCAGGACCACTGATCGCCATTATCGTATTTATCATCATCGCCTTCGCACTGTTCGCCGCTGCGGCCTACATCTCGACGTCCTCATCGGGCCGTGGCCTGGACGCCGACGAGTGGGAGGTGGACCACTCGGTCTGGATGAACCAGCTCCAGAAGGACTTCGAGGACTCGTGGAGCACCGAGTAACGGCTTACAGGCTGGAGTTGTTGACGTTGTTATGACTTGGACCGACGGACTATTAGGGTGACTGTGTTGTGTCTCCGGATGGTATTTATATGGGTTATTGTTGTGTTTTGTTTTTACTGGGCGTCTCAGATGGCCCACGGCTGACAGCGACGATGTATGTAACAAGTGTAATATTTTGATATTGTTCCGAGTTCTTGTATAGCCATTTTTGCTGAAATGTTAAAAAACGTGTATTTCTAGTACTTCACACCCTTCGGTAACGGTCTTCGTTGATATCGAGAGAATACTCCTGCAATATTACATCAGGTGCTAGAATATCAGTTGATGTTTCCCTATAGCTAATGCCTTCAATTGTTTTTCTTAGACAAAAATGTGGTATTTGTATAAACCTGCTTTAAGTTGCATTTAATGTTTCTATTTACCCATAGCTTATGTAAATATTTAGTAAATATTTTCCTTGCCTATCGCAACATGCCATAGGTATGGATCCATATTTTACTTCCTGTGGACCAGTAATTTACTGGCCAAATTTGGACAAGATTGCTAAATTACGCAACCCTATCAGGTCCTCACGAGTTGTACTTTATATCATAATCTTAAACAATAGTCAGGCGTATAGATGTTGTACAGTGCGACATTAATTACCGTTACCATTTGTAAAACAAGGCATAGATACGAGAAACGGTTCAAGTTGAATTATGCATAGCTGCACCGATTTATCTGTCAGACCTGACTTATTATGACAGCAATACGCTCGGAAGATGGACTCCATTTTCCTAACCAGTAGTATCCAATAATTTGAATAATCACATATAGCTTGATGTCTCCGAACTTCCTGCATACAATCTGACGATGACGACCACAGACATTGACAACGCCTACTCGAAACGGTCGACGGCCTACAATCGACGTATTTCATTTATCAACGAATAACTTAGATATTATCCATTGTGCCGTTTCAACGAAGACATGACTGCTGTTTACGTTTGACGATTATGTTGAAAAATACTTTGGTATAAATTGTTGGAAGTGTTACAGGATGTTCATTCTTCATTTGTTGTGTTAATCATGGTATGGTTACGCGGCTGCCTCCGGTGTGCATTTCTCTGGTCGGGCGAGCGTTGTGTGTTATCCCAGGGTGGAGTTGTTTGCGTTGACATGATGTTACCTCAGGCTGATGCGGTGTTCAAGAATACATTCTGCTTTCCGCCGAACGACCGGGGACTTTTTCGCGGCAGGGAAAGCTCCGATAAAAGCACGGGTCACTGGCAAGCACTTGCTCTACACTCTATAGGGTGCTTCAGCCAAATCTGCACAGCTTAATCGGCGATATATTCCTAGACAGCTTCGTAATGTATCACTCAATTTTATGTTACACTCTTGGTACGTTCATTGAGAGCACTCGTGCAAAGTTTGTGTCGATCCTCACCTAGGTGCCGGCACAGGGGACAAAAGAGTCAGCTTACTACAAAGCTTTCCGCGCAGAACGAGCCACAAGGGAGACTGTTGTTTTCGTACCTGGTCAAACCATCTATAGACATCGATGCGCGCCCTGACGACAATGTACTCTAAAGAAGTTCAAGTGTAAAGAAGCCCCTCCTGCATGTGAAACCCTCATGCGTCTCTCGGACGCTTCCTGCAGCATTGTCAGTAACAAAGGGATGTAATGCTCTCTCACTTAAGCCATAAAAGCTCAAAGATTAGTGCCAAAGTCAACCTGGTAAGTTGAAACAGCCTGATGTAGCTCATGGTAAGGGCACCAGAAGGCACTAGTGAATCTTCAGGGAAGGCGGTGCCTTTGCCCTCAAGTCCGACATTGTGCAGGAGTGGTGTAATCATACCATCCCTGAGTCCTGACAAAATGTAGTTGAGCCCTCCTCCACTCAAGGCTTGATTACGCTCAACTCCAATATCCTCAGCGTTTGTGATGTTGATGCTAACAAGCTGTCTCAGGGGAGTGATGACGGTCTGCGGTGCAGTCTTATGGACGCGCTGGCGAACACCTAAGGTACCTACCGCTGCGTAAGGTCTGCGGTAGGTGGTCTGGTCTGTGGTCTGCTCAGTGGTCTGGTCGTTGCGTAAGGTCTGCGGCAGGTTCAGGTCCTGGTCTGAGCGGCTTATGGACGTCGAGGACGATTGAGGTTCTGATGGATATGCATCACACATGGATCCAAGTACAACCATTATTTAGCTCGCGCTGTGAAGGGGATCTCAGAAATTAGCGCCCTGAAGAGGGGGGGGGGGGGGAGTTGGCAGAGTCTGCCCCCTACGATCTCAGTTCCTATCAGAGTTAGAATGAGGAAGTTAGGGGTGTAGGAGCGGGCGTTGAGAATCTCTATTGTTTGTAAATGTCATGCGTTTAGGTCAATGTCTTCAATGTCGAATGAGGTCAAGTTTGCGAAAAAATATTTCCAAATTAGGGCCTAGTTAAATATCCAACCTCTACATCTTTCGCATTAGCGCAAAAAAAACATGATAGCTAGAAAGAAACGGTTAACAAGCAACCGAAAGCCCTCTAAATTCCCTATAGCAGTATTGTAGTTGTTTGAGCTCATGCCAATATTGTAGTCTGCAGAGGTCATCAAAGGTCAATGTTCAAGTTCCGTATCTTTTCATCAACGCCATGATATATTATAAAACGAAATGGATGAGTATAAATACCGGTGCACAATACCTCACACATACCAAGTAACAAAGTGTGATATACAGTAAGGGAGAACGGGGTGTTTTGGCCGCCCGGGTCACTTGGCCGCCCCATGTCTTCGCTTTCTGACAGCCCCGAGGGATTATTGTTGAACCTGGCATCACCCCTCGTCGTTGGCACTACTTCGAGCAAAAACGATGAAATATCTATCGCAAGTGGTTTTCTATCAAACTAATGAAACGCGAATTCTTACCAAAAACCATAACTTTTGATTCCTCACGAAATTTTGCATGGCATGTATATTTAAGCGGTAACGAAATTCCAACAGTATGGTGGAATAAACTGGAGGTTCAAACAACTGCCTTACCTATTTGCCAGTTTTAACAACGATTGTTGCGAGTGGACAGACCCCTTTTCTGGAAAAATCCGCTTTGGGGCGACTTGGCCGGGGCGATACGGGGTGATTTGGCCGGGGCAGCTACGTTACTTTGTAATTAGCCTAGGTGCGAAGCGTCGCGCTGTCCAAGTTCACTGCAGCCGGTGGTGGCACTACAGCACAGTCTACTTGCAAGTGGATGACCGACGCCGCGTAAGCCGCCCTCTGATTGACAGCCGGCAAAATGACATTGACTGACAGACGAGGTCCGGTCAGAGCTACGGTGACCATTTATTGTGGATTGAGCAATCATCGAGGCAATTTCTGTCGGGTGCATCGCAGAGACGGGGTCAGTTTGTGTTAAGTCGTCATTTTACATTTGCATCGTTGTCCGTCGTGGTAATCCCTCCCAGATCATGACGTAGGTCTGCAATTTGACATCATGCCTCCAGTCCTCTACATTGTCTCCTATATTGTTCACATGTAACATAGAAACGAAGTCGAAGAGTGCTACATAGTCAAAGAGACAGAAACGCAAAAGCAACAAGCAGTGATGTGAAGCGATGAAGACGACACGAACAAAAAACAATTGTGGATTATCTGTCACAGCAGATGTGTTTTAGTGTTAAGTTCATATATTGTTCTCTGTTTGAATTGTTTTGTATAGCTTGATGGCACAATTTGTAAGTAATAAACAAGTTATTGATGCAATTATAAGCTTCCGTCGCAGTGCAATGGAGGGTGAAAAGGTTTTAACACTACTCATCTGCTGACGTTTAAAATCTTTCAGGCTGATTCGCCTGTAGCATGAATTACTCACTTTATCCTCTGCCCGGCCAAGTGGCCCCACCCCACGGGCCAAATCACCCCGGTACCGGGGGCACTTGGCTACTTGGTAAACCTTCTAAAAATGATTAATTACTTCCACAACTAATTGAGCTAGCATAATACACTTGGTATGCCGAAACAAGTAATATATGCAACACCTTTCCCTAATAAGTAGTCCATTAAAAGTGATCCGTTTTTTTCAAAACATCGTTTTGAGAAAAAGCGGCCAAAACACCCCGTTCTCCCTACCCAAGATTTCCCAAGTTGACGTAATGAGTTAACTTAAATCGCATATCATTATCCAACCAATGGTGTCGAAGAGTTGCTACATAAACAAATGTCTATAATTTGATCTAGTCAAGGTGGTGGGTGAAGCAAGATAGGCTTCCAAATTGTTTAACATAGTCGAAAGACCTAATAGTCGAGGTTTGAACACTATATCACAGGTGAAACCTCCCTTTTTCATAGGGGCGTTTCCGTGATCCATACAACCACCACTGTCGCTACCAAACTGCCGGAACACTGGCGCGCCTGTGCTCTCTTCTCTATCGCGATCCCTGTGATTAGTTGATCAACATATATCACCGCACGCAGATCTTCTGATCAGCTGCTTGTGATCGCTGCAGTCTGGGTCGTTAATCGTTATCTATATAAATGAATCGGGATGACCCGGAACCTGCCTCCAGAGCAAACACCTTTGAGGTAATGATTATTTATCGTGCATGATTGCCGGGCGGTAGAACCTCGTATTCCTGCCTGGACCGACGTGGGCTGGCATGATGGCATCGCAGCCTGACTGTTATTGCAGCCGTGCGCCAGTCCTCTGATCTTTAACAGATATGTCATCGGAAAATATTAACCTGCATTATAAATATAGGATGGTAAAGTGAGTCAATCAAATGAATCACCCAGCAAGCACCAAGCCACTCCTGTTATAGTTACTCGATTGGCATAGCTCTACAACTAGTTACTCAGCAATTCATCTGATCTTCCGACTTCAACAACTTCTTTTTTTATTTATCTTTAATGAGCAACAGGCGTTCACCAAAATACAGTCCAAGTCGAAAGATAAAACACGTGACGACATAGACATAGCAAATAATACGCCTAGACACATTGATAAACATATCAGATAAATATGATCACAATTCACAACAAGCACGTCCAAATGGAACAAAAGTTAAAAAGACGGTTAAGAGAAATGTAAAAAATAAATATAGGTGATCAATAGTTCACAAGGATGCTATGAGACGAGCGTTAAAGAAAAGAGTTGGAAATATGTAATACCACACGGGGCCGGAAAAATAATTATTCGGGACTGGGGTCCGTGCTGAGTATTCCGCCCGATACCGCAGGTCGAGGGCGGAAAATTCAAGCACGGACAGCGGTCCCGAAAAATTATTTCCGGCCCAAGTGTGGTATGATTTCTACCATATGCCGTAAATGTACTTAATTCTCTGTCAAACTGTTAATTTTTAATCAGTCTATTGTAGATGGATTATGGGATCAGATTGTAAAGGTCATTTTCGTAGCACTTACAAGAGGAAACATAGGAGACGAAATCAAGAAATATAAAAGAATCCTGAGGCGAAGCGGATACCAACTACGAGGAAAATGATTGAACAAGCGATTCGAAATTTTAAGAACATGACTATATGATACAAATATGTTCCCTATTATCAACATAAACAAAGCAAGATTTTGTGAAATAGCTACAAAACAAATACAGTGAACCAGCCTCCACTCATTGCATTTCTCAGTCGCCAAATTACTCTCACAGAATCGCATGAACTCAGAATACAGGTGTGATCCCTATT
>JARFNZ010095056.1:0-13036 GCA_031763405.1 Balanus nubilus | reverse complement strand
TTGCCCCCCCCCCCCCCCCCCCCCCCAGCGCCAGAACCGACATTCTGGATCCGCCAGTGGTTGGCCCGATTATGCTGTAAACAAATCGTGACTGTGCCATCGTGGAAATACCGAGAGTTTACCTACTAACCTAGATGGTATGTATGTCGCAATTCCTGAGAGAGTGCAGAGCACCCTTTCATAATTCCCCTGATAATTATCACTCAATAGCAGTGCAACGAGATTACCTCAGGGTATGACACGGTGTTTCCCCTGTCTGTCGCATGACGTGTTTGGACCATCCGGTCAACTGACGTGATCCTCCCGTCCCTGCCAGGAGCACACAAGGATACACAGCGGCGAGAAGCCTTACGTCTGCAACGACTGCGGAAACAGGTTCTCCCACTCGGGCTCCTATTCGTCTCACCGTTCCTCCAAGAAGTGCCGGGGCCGCTCCCTTCAGCAGAGCCAGGCCAGCAAGGGCTCTCCGGCGCCACTGCGCTTCGATAGCCTGCCGTTCTCGCTGTACGGCGGAGGACAGACGGGAGCGGTGACGGTCAGCGCCGCCGGCCTGCCGCCCCCGCCCCCGCCCCCGCCCGAGCAGGCGGCGGCGGCCGCCGTGGCGCAGCGGTTGAGCGATGAGGAGATGCAGCGCAGCGTGCAGAAGATGGTCGACTCGGTGAAGAACAGGATGGCCGGCGAGGTGTTCAGGGAGAGTCTGGAGCAGAAGTCGAGCCGACCCGGCTCGGCGGCGCCCGCGTCACCGTCCCCACAACAGCAGCAGGCGCAGCAGCAGCGAGCGGAGGCGCAGCCGGAGCAGCAGCAGCAGCAGCAGCAGCAACCTGCTGAGACAACAACAACGCCAACACCGGCAACGCAGACTTCGGCCGCCGAGACAACAACTCTGCCAGTCGCCGAGACACCGGCGAAGACCACCGAGGCCAAAACGTCGCCGACCCCGACGCCGACGCCGAAGCAGGAGATCTCGATGAAGGTTGAAGAGAGCCTGAGCGGGGAGCTGGAGCCTCTCCAGGAGAGTCGCGTGGACGACTGGCTGCAGTGCCGCTCCTGTTCCCGCAGCTTCGCCGAGCGGCGCGAGCTGGCGCTGCATGAGCAGCTGTGTCGCGCCGACGTGCCCGAGGGCGAGCGCCTCAGTGAGGGTCTGGCCGCGCGACTCAGCGAGCTCATGGCCAAGCATCGGACTCCAGCCGGCGCGGAGGAGCAGACGACCAGCGACAACGACAACGACAACGAGTCCTCCCAGCACAGCGATGACGCGCAGAAGCAGCGCGTGCGCTACAAGTTCTCGGATGATCAGTTGCTGATGCTTCGCACTAGTTACATAATCAACTCGAAGCCGCGCAGGGAGGACGTCAACCGTATCTCGGAGCGGCTGTCCATCTCGCCTGAAGTCGTGCGCGTCTGGTTCCAGAACACCCGCGCGCGTGACAAGCGCGAAGGCAAGCCGTTCTCGCTGCCGTGTTTCCCGCCGGGTCTGGTGCGGCCGGTGGTGGAGCGGCCTACTCTGCCAGTCTACTCCGCCGTGCCCATGTTCTACTCGGCGCTGCCGCAGCTGCCGTCGCTGCTGGCTCCGCCCACGCCGCCCGAGGAGTGTGAGCAGCCGTTGGACCTGTCGACCAAGAGGAGCGCCGCCGGTAGCACCTCACCGCCGCCCGCCAGCGACACCTCCTCCCGCGCCTCCACACCGGCGGCGGTGGCGCTGACTGGCGAGCGGTCCGCGTACCAGCAGTCACCGGCCGCAGCCGCCGCCGCCGCGCAGTTCCTGAGGAACGGGTCCTGCTCGCCGCACTCACCGGCGCCGCGGCCGTTCACCGCCGACGGCAGCCCGCCGCCAGTGACCCCAGAGGGGGCACCGATGACGTCAGCTGTGCAACAGCTGCTGCGGGACGCTGAGCGGGAGATGCTGGCAGAGAACAGGAAACGCCAGGTAAGCATTGCACGAAAAAATATTAAATTTGTATAATTGAATTCATCTTGTCTATCTTTTTGCCTCAGTTCATGATGCTATGGAAGTAAAGTTTCCTCTTTTGATGGATCAAATATTTAGCTTGCCATCAATATCGTCAAAAACCGCTGGTACAGACCTTTACTTGCTACCGTACATAATCCAGTATTCAAACCTCCGTCACACTGTCACATGTTTCCCTCCTATGTACTTCAGTGGATTCCTGCGCCCCACGGCCCACAGCATCCCTGCTGACGTCCCACTGTGTCTGCCTTTACAGCAGCAGTCTCAGCTGACCCCTGCTGACGTCCCACTGTGTCTGCCTTTACAGCAGCACTCTGAGCTGAGTGGCTCCGGTGACGACTCCTCCAGCGAGACGGGCAAGAAGCGTCGCCTGACCCGGCCCGGCGAGGAGCTCTACCAGTGCGACCAGTGCGACAAGGCCTTCAACAAGCAGAGCTCGCTGGCCAGGCACAAATATGAACATTCCGGTGAGTGAGGTGGTGGTGTAGGGGTATTCTCTTCAGGCTTCAATGACTTTACTGATTATTCTACTGATTATTCTGGTTAACTACTTGGGTTAACATTGACCTGAAGCCATCTGTTAGAGCAAATTGCAGAGACTCCGTTTCACTTTAAAGAGTAAGCTGTAAAAGTGCAGCTCAAAGCAAGTACTCACTATTTTGTGTCGAATGATAGTTTGCTAATGAGACGGTCCCTGTCTGGCAGGTATGAGGCCGTACAAATGTGAAGACTGTCCCAAGGCCTTCAAGCACAAGCACCACCTCTCTGAGCACAAGCGGCTGCACAGTGGAGAGAAGCCGTACCAGTGCAAGAAGTGTCTGAAGCGGTTCTCCCACTCGGGCTCCTACAGCCAGCACATCAACCACCGGTACGCCTATTGTAAACCGTACCGGGAGTAGACTGACCAATGGTAGGAGCCGACGGCCGGCGGTAGCCAATCAGCGTCGAGCCTGACTGGCGGGTCCGCCGGCCGCGCTCGAGTAAAGTTTATTCCATAATGACAGCGCCAACTCGTCGAGATGCGGTGGTTTTATCGAAATTACAACGACATAATAATTGTTACGATGCAATAAGGATTCCTCGTGCGTCTCTGGTTATTGACTTAATGCTAAGTGGACTGTGATGGCTGAGGTCAAAGATATTAAATCCTCAACCGTGCCAAAACTCCATAGCGTATTATTTTTTGACCGTCAGTTCTATTGTGTCATAGCCGGTAGTGTCGTTAGCTGTGCGTGTGAGTGTACATTTTATGTAGATAGATACATAGTCTGTGAGTTCTTCAGCTGTGCCAAATGACTTAGACGATAGCTTTAGTCCAGTAGCCATGTTCTGCAGTGGCAGAAGTCACGGCCATTTCCGACAATCGCTTGGCGTGGCAGTCGTGTCTTATTCGAATGCACTTGGCGTGTACTATGGTGCGATGCGTCAGCTTTGATGTGAGGAGTACCTGGTCAAATACTCATACGCGCGTGCAAGGAAGCCGGCGCCTCTCGAGGCGGTCTGGCGTGGTGGTGTACTCATTTATTGCTAGTCATCGAGGTGCCAAGCTTCGGCCGCGGTCGCGCTACTCAGCCAAGATATTGTGTGTGTTTGTTGTGTCACTAGCCGCATGTTTATTATAACTCAGGTGGTCGCAGCCACGCCCTTGGTTCGGCTTCGGTTACGCTGCGCCTGTCGGTGCCTTGGCGCGCCGCCACGGTGTACATAATGTACCGCGCCGC
Organism: Balanus nubilus; assembly: GCA_031763405.1. Lineage (NCBI taxonomy): Eukaryota > Metazoa > Arthropoda > Thecostraca > Balanomorpha > Balanidae > Balanus > Balanus nubilus. The sequence goes on along the minus strand of JARFNZ010095056.1, from coordinate 9,346 downwards.
CAGTAGTGCGCGCCGCGGCCGCTAGGGGCGCTGCCTGCGCGGACGGGTGGAACGGATAGTGCTTCCATACAGTGTGGGTCCGCGAGTCTCGCCATGTGCCAACGATAGCCGTGCCAGTAGTGTCTCGAGCCGTGTGTGCGCCGTGCGCGCGACTAGCCGACCTCAGGTGGCGCAGTCGTGGTTGCTTGGGCGCTCCGTCGTCTGCGGGGGAGTCCGGTGCCGGCGCCCGCCACCGTACAACAAACATGCATTCCAGCCCCGGCCACAGCCGCGCCGTGCTCGTTTATTTTCATACTGGCCAAATTTACTGGAAGGCGTCGCCTAGTTTGTCTTTCAGTGTCTGCCATTCCTCGCCGCCAGTGCAGTGCGCCGCTGCGGCGTGCCTGTGCCGACTCCGGCTCAGTTCCGACGCGCGCGCTCCAGTCGAATAATCGCGAGCTTCCAGACGTTTCGTCTTCGGTGTCTAGCTGTAGCGGCGCAGCGCTCGGCCCACGCCGGCGCCAGGTTCTCACAACGAACTCGTGTATATTTGATAACGCGACCCGTGCCATTTTATGAGTTTTGTCTCGGTAGTGCGCGAGCGGGTACGTCGAGAATGTAAGTGTCGTGCAAGCATAATGGGTCTCCTCTGTGTGTGTAGCAATACTGGGTGGTCGCCGTGTGGCCCCCGACCGGGCCCCCTCCCACTGTACAGTCGATGTCTCCCCTCCCTCCCTCCCTTCTCCCTCTCTACCTAGATATATCTACCTAGATCCTCGTCGCTGTTGTGCAATAAGCCCAGTCTCCGCTCCTCCTCCTCCTCCCTCCCTCTACCCCCTCTCGCCGTGCCGGCGCCGGACTCTGTCCCTCCTCCTCTCCCCTCTCCCCCCTCTCTGTTCGACTCTGGTTGCCCCCGGCGACCGCTGTCCGCCAAACACGTCTGTCTCTTGGTACTCAATAAAACCGCATGACGCCACCCCAGTCTCTCGCCGAAGTTCAGATAGCTCAGCTGGTAGAGCGGCGGGCCTGGGCATCAGTGACCACGAGTTCGAAGTCGGATATCTGTCAATTGTTCCGATATCTTCGCTTGGCCCGAATATAAACCCCTTACGACCCCAGCAGTGATACATCAGGTGCATGTCCTTGACGCGCACAAGTCTCATTTCAATAAAGTCCCAACATACCAGCACTTCCCACCATTTTGTCTCTCATGCGCCTCTCCTCACCACACCACAACACACCGACTCCAAGACACATGACATGTATTTATACTCTGAGAGGCGATCATCATCATCGGCTCGGTCGGCCGTCCGCGCGGCTCCGGCCGGCCGGCGAGCTCGGTACAAATGCAGCGCGCGCGCGCCGCGTGCCGCCGCTAGGGGGGCGGAGTGAGACGGCGACGTGCGACGGGCGGGCGACGCGGCCCGCCTGGAAAGACATGCGACCTCTGAGGGAGTGGCGTCCGCCGGCGTCCCTCCGCCGAGGACGACCGGCGCCGCTACGTCATCATGGCCGCGTCCTGGCCGCCGCCGCCCCCGCCGCCGCCGCCGCCGACGACCCCGCCCGAGCTCTTGGAGGGGTCGTTCACGTCGCGCCGGAAAGTGGTCAGGTTCTGGGTGAACCTGTGGAACACGCGGCAGTCAGACAGGTGCGAGATGTTATGGGTGGGCTTGCTATACTCACGCAGACGATGTAGTGAATACTACAAACAAGAATTTGACGTAAAAAGTAACAACTGTCGACAGGTTTTCAGAAAAAAAAGGGAATACTGAACTTCAGCACAATGCAGTAAGTGGAACACACCTAGAAACATTTCAGTAAGTTGTTGACAACAAACGTCCATCGCCTCAGTCAACCAGGTCGCTGTGCTCGGACCGATAGCACAACCACAGCGGCCGACTCCGCAAACCGACACCGCAGTTTCAGTTCGCCCGACACCTCCTCAACGCCCACAGCTCACCTGTCCCGGTTCTTGGTGAGCAGGTTCCTCTCTATGCCATCCATCAGTGAACCGAACGCCGCTCGGATGGCCGCCTGCCGCTCCGGCGAGTGGCTGACCACCATCTGTTCCCGCAGACCGCCGAAGTACTCCTCGTTCAGCAGGATGAGGCCGAGCAGCGGCCGCGACATGGACCACTGGTTGCGGCAGTCTTCGTACATGATGATGTTGAGCACGGTGGCCAGCAGCTGCTGCAGGATCTCCGGCTGCCGCTCCAGGATCTGCAGGATCGCCTCGCCGGAGGCGTTGTGTGCCGGCTTCTTCTTGCCTACGCCACGTGGACGGAGACACAAATGTAGTCAGATCGACAGACCAGTGTTGGACACTAGACAGTCATATAGCAAGACGAAGGACAGAACGATACAAAGTTAGAGATACAGAATTCGTCGAACGAGAAGGGAAGAGCGATAGGAATGACCAGCGACAGGTTATCGTCATAAAAAAGCGTCGCACCTCATTGACTATGAATGGCACGCCCACACGCCTTAAATGGCACGCTCACCCGCCAAAAATGGCACGCCCACCCGCCAAAAATGGCACGCCCACCCGCCTTAAATGGCACGCCTACCCGCCTCGAATGGCACGCCCATCCGCTTAAATGGCACGCTCACCCGCCTCGAATGGCACGCCCACCCGCCTCGAATGGCACGCCCACCCGCCTTAAATGGCACGCCTACCCGCCTCGAATGGCACGCCCACCCGCCTTAAATAACACGCCTACCCGCCTTGAATGGCACGCCTACCCGTCTCGAATGGCACGGCACGCCCACCCGCCTCAAATGGCACGCCCACCCGCCTTAAATGGCACGCCCACCCGCCTTAAATGGCACGCCTACCAGCCTCGAATGGCACGCCTACCAGCCTCAATTGGCACGCCCACCCGCCTTAAATGGCACGCCTACCCGCCTCGAATGGCACGCCTACCCGCCTCAAATGGCACGCCCACCCGTCTCGAATGGCACGCCCACTCGGCTCGAATGGCACGCCTACCCGCCTCGCTCGCTGTTCCACACCGGTCACCCGGCCAAATGAGTGACATTTCTCTCGCTCCGATCGCCATCACCAGGAAATGGCCATGCGCTATGTCAGCGGGTTCAGCGGGGCTATTGATGGAAGGCGCTCACTTTGGTAGACTTGCCAGATTTCGGTCATTTCCTTCTCTGGTGATTTGGTCTCATTAGCCCCAGGAGTTACGTGGTGGAACCATCAGACGGTGTTTAAATCAGGAGCAGCCCTCAGACTAACTAGCACGTAGAGTTAAGTGACGCCACGGTTTGATATTCCTATCAATGTTCCGAAGATTAAAATTATTAAGAGCGCTTGGCTTTGCGCCAAAATCATTTTCAACTCACGATGTCAAATTAGTTGTCCGAATCCAGAAGATGTTTTCAAAAAATCGAAATAACAAGACTCCATAATGACTTCGTTATTGACACAATACCACTGAACTCGCCCGGCACAGAAGCAAGTTGAGACGCTGATCACAGGCTTCAGGACTGACCCACCTTTCTGCGCGAGCTGTTTGAACGTGAAGGTGACGATATGGTCGAGTGTGGCGCAGCAGCCGGTACACACCATCGTGTCTGTGGGGTCACATACAGGTCAGACAAAGGTCAAATACAGGGCAAACACAGGGCACATGAAAGCCGGATAAGTCACATACAGGTCAAAAACGGGTCACATACAGGACAGGCACGGGTCACATACAGGTCAGACACAGGCCACATACAGGTCAGGCACGGGCCACATACAGGTCAGACACGGGCCACATATAGGTCAAATACGGGTCACCTACAGGTCAAACACGGGTCACACTCAAGTCAGGCACGGGCCACATACAGGTCAGACACGGGTCACATACAGGACGGGCACGGGCCACATACAGGTTAGGCACGGGTCACATACAGGTCAAACACGGGTCACAAACAGGTCAGACACGGGTCACATTCAGGTCAGGCACGGGCCACATACAGGTCAGGCACGGGCCACATACAGGTCAAATACGGGCCACATACAGGTCAGACACGGGTCACATACAGGACAGGCACGGGTCACATACAGGTCAGGCACGGGCCACATACAGGACAGGCACGGGCCATATACAGGTCAGGCATGGGCCACATACAGGTCAGGCACGGGTCACATACAGGTCAAACACGGGTCACATACAGGACAGACACGGGTCACATACAGGTCAGGCAAGGGTCACATACAGGTCAGACAAGATGCCGGCATGGACCACATGATGCCGGCCAGGCACTGATCACAAAGGCCAGCCTGAAGAGACACAGGATTACGTACAAGAACGAGAGGAATGTATTGGTCAAGGCGGTACATGAGGGATGTGGTGACCGGGCAAAGGCCGCGCCTCTCATTGGTAAGGTACAGCCGGAACAACCCCGCCACAACCATAACGGTAATGCAAATGGAAAATATATGTCCTCAAGCACATGTAACGAGTAAAACAATATGTTCATACGTTATGTTCATCGATCGTTTTTCAATACCACATGGAACATAAATTCAGAATTTGACTGCTATAAACAGTTAGTTTTTTTGTGATACTTCAAGTAATGCTTAAAGATGAGACAAAAATTGGAATTCGCAAAAGAAATCAGTACTCAGTACGCGAGAAGTTACGTACATACAGAATTTGTCTCCATATCATATGACAGAAATGTAATCCACAAACGAGTCACCACAATAGTTAGTTCCATCCATGTAAATGAACACGAACATGAGGTCTGTAACGGTGGCATCTATGTCGACCTGGTGGCCATATCCATTACAACTAAACAAGCCATGCGCAAGGCACTTCTCTAACGTCCGAAACATTCATTTTCTACAAATGCGCACGCAGGTTGACAATAAACACCAAAGAAGCTCTTAGCTATAAGCACCGCAGTCATTCACACTTCCATATCATAAGGATGCGACACCCTTCACGATCACGACGGCGATTCATGGACAATTAACCGTCTGGAATCTGCATAATAAATAATATGTTCGAACGAAACTGTATACCAAACTATCCTATCCATATGTGATTGGAAGTTAGGACTTAATAAACAGCCAAGACCAAAATGTGTGCTCGAGTTCACAAAGTAAGAAATTTTTATCCGGAGAGGGAAAAGATAATCAGGTCGAAGTTGTTAAACTCAAAGCACTGCTGACAGTGTTCCACGCTATATGCTGCCCGTGATCACAGCATTAGCCAGGCATGGCTCTCGTCAGCCTACTCGCTAATGCGAGACTTACCGAACAACCCATCGGGAATTGATAGTCAATCAAAGAACAATAACCGCTGTGCTACGGCCCCACCCCATTGCGCACGATGTGCCCGACGACTGGGGGGCGGCGAACTTCAATCGTTTGTTTGTTAACTGGGATTTTAGGCGCGACGCCTGCGGCGGTCAATTTGCGCCCAGAAACTTGCAGTGTCACAGACACTGGGTTGCACCAAGCATACAGCAAACCAGTCCAGAGTCGTGCGTCCTTGGCAGAACTATGTAGACACCGTCAGATGTCCATACACTGCACTACTTTCAACACTCACGCCGGTCAGTCCAGAAAAGGTGGCCCCAAATGCAGCATCAGTCCATGACTCAACTGGCTACGAGATCCAATACTGATCTAACCCAGAAAGAGACATTTATACAGATGAGAATTCTCACTACAATTGTCTATTAGATTCGACAGTCCTCACTACACTGGTCTATTAGTGCGCAGCAGGAGCGGCAGAGCCGGGCTAGGCCGGGTCGGGGGCGGGCGGGGGGGGGGGGGGGACTCTGACAGAGAGCGCAGCATGCTAGGCGGACGGGACCACCGGCCCGGCGGCGACATGACCGGGTGAGTGGCACTCGGGACAGGGGGAGGGGGCGGGGGCGGGGGCGGGGCTTACCGAGAACCGGTCCCACCTTGCCCAGCTTGGTGAGCCGGCCGGGCCGCAGGCTGGTATCTGGGGACAGAGCGCGGAGCACGGCCAGGCAGCCACTACGACCGACCAACACCTCGCCACAGACGGAAGAAACACGCACAGACAGACAGACAGACAGCCACAGCAGTCTTCAGGTCAACCAGACCGACAGACGGCAGTGTGAGACCGACACAGGGAGCAGCCGCTGTCTCCGACCCTCCCCCGGCCTCCGGCTCCCAAACCCAGTCGATGATCAGACTAACAAACGGTACTGCGAACGGGACCTCAACAGAGTCACGACCGGCACACGGCCAAAGACATAACTCAACCCAGCTTAGCTTAGCTTCCCGTTGATCAGCAAAGCCCCAGTTGGTGGAACTGGCGGCGGACTACAGCACTGAAGCATACTGCACAACCAGAGTCACATGCTCACATTGTGATATTATGCTGACTGGAAGCCGCTTCACAGCACCAAAGCGGCGGCACGCTCCAAGCTACAGCTCGAGCATCGGCGTATCTACATGCCTCATCGTGTGAGCATATGTTCTGAAAACAGCATCGAAAGTCCGCCACGACGAGACGTAAAATCTCCCCCAAACGTCACTACACCGAATCAATGTGCGACCAGACGCACGAATGGTGGCATGCATGCGAGAAGTTATATCTACAGCCAAACAACCAAAGAAAACCTACCAAGACTGACTAATGTTTGGCAGGCCATGAGAACCACAAAGTAGCCGCACACCGGTACGCACTGCATCTTGCTACTGCTATCACTACAGGCTAGGCTGCTGCTGAGGCAAGCAGGACGCGTCTTTAACAGTCTATAACAGCGGAACCAACGTCCGTACGTGTTGGGTAAGGGAGCGGGATACGGGGGGGAGGTGGGGTGACAGACAGGCAAGCTGGCAGAACGGACAGGCGGTCAGGAACAAGGGAATAGATGGACAACATACAGACAGCTGACAGACAGACAGACACACTCACTAGCTTGCAGTGCAGGTCACACGCCGAACACAAACACCACACAAACAACACACAAACACACGTCATACAGACGCACAGACGGACAAACAGGGTTGCCACTCGCACACGAGCGTCTAAGACAGACAGGCAGACCGGCACACAGACAGACAAGCGTGCGTCGTGCAGGCCCCGTGAGCGTGGCAGGGGCAGCGGGGGCGCCGGGCGGGCGGCCGGACCTCGCCTGGAATGACCGGAGACTGGGCCGGGCACAGCCGACAGAGTACCCCAGACGCCGGCCAGGAAAAACACCGGCCAGAACAAAAAAGCACCGATAGAAAAGATGGCAGCACCTCTGCTCAAGGAGGACGATTTGATACCGAGGACAGGACGAAAAAGAACGGAGCCAATGGTAAACACACTGCCAGGTTTGTCGGGAAGCTTGTTTGTTGATTGGGGTTTTAGGGCGCGACGACTACTTAGGTCACTTTGCGCCCATTCGGGAAGCTTGTAAAAGCGATGCTTTGCGAAGCCCAGACGGCTATCATGTATTTTTGTCCACGTGATATACGTTGATGTAAGACCAGTAGAAAGACAGTGGCATGCCTTTGCAACTGAGTTCAGAGCTACCGCAGAAAATGCTCATTTAACCACAAATGTTCAGCGGGTAAATGGAAATGTTTGCAAATAATGATCTTTCAACCATCCAAAAGTTTATGGATGAGTTTGGGCATGTAAAATGATGTGTATGTATAGTGTAAACAAAAGGCATCTCAAAATGCGTTCAAATGTGAGAAACTTGTCTGTTGACTCAGTGTGAGCGATGTGCTCGGCATTAGCCAATGGTTACGAGTAACGTTGTTTGGTTTGGGCATATCATCATGTTGACAAGACGGCGTTTGTTATTGTAAGCAAACATGTGCCTGCATCCCAGACGCCATAACCTTTGGTTCCAGATTCTGACTTCAACAAAGGTGATACATCACTGATTTGTGTTGCATCTTATTGCGTCTGTATCTCTCCTTTGTATCTGCGTCTGTATCTCTCCTTTGTATCTGCGTTTGTTTTGCTTATTTTAAAACAATTCCCATTTTAAGGTAAAAAGGCCTGGGGGCAAGGAACATGTTTGATTGTGAGACTAATCACAATATCATCAACATCAACCATCACCACAACCATGAAACATTTTGTTACCTGGGCAAAATCCGCCACCATAATGCAAACTCGCGGAACAGCCAGTTATATCTACTTGCATTATGTTACATCCAGCTTCACCCACTTAGTGTGCCTCAAAGCCAGCCAACAGTATGCCATGGCAGCGTTAGCTTGAAAAGCGTCGCGGCAAAACTACACAGTGGTGTATGAAAAATGAAGTAGCAGTGCGAGGGCCATTGAGCGTCGGTGGCAAAGCTACGACCCTTTGACGTCCATCACCGATAGAGACAGAGCAAAGAGACAGAGCAGAGACAGAGCAAAGAGAGTGTGCCAGCGAGAGAGGGAGAGCGAATGGAGACCCTCCGAGGGGGGGGGGGGGGCAGAGTGAGTGAGTCGGGAGGACCACCGCCCGTCCCGTCCGCCGGTTCATCCCTGCGAGTGTCGGGCCGCCCGTCCGGTCGCCCCGCAGTACGCCGTTGCTGTACCTGTGAAATAGTTCAGATTCCCACCTAACGCCTGCAGGCCCTCCGAGATCGAGGCGAAAATGTAGAGGAACACCTGGGGCTCCAGCGACGAGAGGAACGCCATGTGGTCCTGGCAGAGACACTCCAGCAGCACGTAGTACGACTGGGACAGCTTCGGGTAGTCCTGCAACGGGACACACAGCACACAGGACGGTACCCGTAAGATGGTGGCCATCACTTCAATACAAAGAACAGCGACACGTTTTAGGAGATGACAGTCACTCAAAGAAAACATTACGGTTCTACTATATCCGCCCACCCTGATTAGTTCCTCGGTGAGGTCTCACATTGAATCTGAAGGAAATGGGTGTGAAACGACTTTTCCGTCGGGACGTTCTAATAACCACAATCATCATCATCATCATCGACGTCACCCCAGTTCATAAATATCATGACTCCACCCATCAGCCTCCGGTTAGCTCATCTTTCACCAACCTTGAGCATGTCACCCTATAAGGACCGCGTCACCTCTTCCCCCGCCCCCGCCCTAACATTACCTCCAACAGCCCCATATCCGCCCTAACAGCATCTATAACCCCCCACCCGCCCCAACACCATCTATAACCGCCCCACCCGCCCTAACAGCATCTCTACCCACCCGCCCCAACAGCATCTATAACCGCCCGCCCCAACATCATCTATAACCGCCCCACCCACTCCAACAGCATCTCTACCCGCCCCACTCGCCCCAACAGCATCTATAACCGCCCCGGCCTAACAGCATCTCTACCAGCCCGCCCGTCCTAACAGCCTCTCTAACCGCACCACCCGCCCCAACAGCATGTCTACCCGCCCCGGCCCGCCGTGCCC
>JARFNZ010094945.1:0-13041 GCA_031763405.1 Balanus nubilus | reverse complement strand
TGTCTGTGACCTGCTGAGGACGGTCCGTACAGCCAACACCTGACGGAGGGCTGTCTGTGACCTGCTGAGGACGGTCCTTCCAGCCAGCACCTGACGGAGGGATGTCTGTGACCTGCTGAGGACGGTCCGTACAGCCAACACCTGACGGAGGGCTGTCTGTGACCTGCTGAGGACGGTCCGTACAGCCAACACCTGACGAAGGGTTGCTGTTCTGGCTGCTGAGGACGGTCCGTCCCGGCAGGGAGTCGTCAGGTGAGCGGTTATTTTTCATTCCCACAAATTGGCATTACTAAATTGGATAGTCATCTTCAAACAAATGATGAGAAACGGTTTTTTAACCACTTAGTTAAGAGATTACCAGGGTGGAAGATAAAAAGACAAGGATACGTCTAATGGAATATTTGATCCAGGAGCATGTTCAAACGAAAAGAATGAATGATTTTATTCGCGCATCTTTAGAACTTCACTTATGCATATTGCGAGTCGTAAGGAACTAAAGATGGCATTAGGCTCGGGATTGCGAGTCTAATGTCGATAGAGCCAGCAGCGATAACTGCCTTACCCCACAACGTACACTGGCCATTCCGCCGCGGCCTGAGACTTTGCCCACGATATAGCACATGCAACAGACGAAATGCAAGAAGCAATGTTACCAAAACCATGGATACCAAAACAATTGCATGAGGCGCATATCTAAGCGCTATTCGTTCGTAAGGCGGAGTTGTGTTACACCAGCGTCATGGGAAGTATTTAAGGAAAGCGACATCGCCGACGCAAAAAAAACGACGATATCGCGTATGATTGCCTAGTGGCTTTCCAGTTGTTGCTTGTCAGCCACAGCTTCAGGTACGCCTTGGATGCGTTCTTTATTACAATTCCTTTGATGACGTTAGTTCGTTCTTTAAACAATTAACTAGCCGTGCGTACAACCACTGGTCCAATCCCCCGCCATTCCTGTCTGACCCCTGTTCCCCTGCGCCTGACCCCTGTCCCCCTGCGCCTGACCCCTGTTCCCCTGCGTCTGACCCCTGTCCCCCTGCGCCTGACACCTGTTCCCCTGCGTCTGACCCCTGTCCCCCTGCGTCTGACCCCTGTCCCCCTGCGCCTGACCCCTGTTCCTCTGCGTCTGACCCCTGTTCCCCTTCGTCTGACCCCTGTTCCTTCCATCTAACCCCTGCTCCTAGCCAGGCATCTCTGGCATCGGGCGGCGATGGCGGCGGACCGGACTGGGTACCTATCGGCGGCCTCGACACCGCTGCTTCAGCCGGAGCACCGGCACGTGGCGGCAGCCTACCTGATCGGCTACAGCATCGTCATCCCCGTCATCTCGGCGCTGGGCGTGCTGGGCAACACGCTCAACCTGCTGGTGCTTACCCACGGCCGGCGACGCATGAAACACTCCATCTACGTCTACTTCACCTGTGAGCGGGCCGGACAGATGCGTACGGTGTGCACAACTTTGCACTATCACTATCCGGAGTAATGTTCGCGTTTTATGGGACAAATCATACAATGCATTTATTCTATGCATTTTGAGAGGAAAAATACATGCAAAAGCGTTTGAGTCAAGCACCTGGCGGATTTAAAAAAATTCAGTGAAACATTTCGCCTATTATTGTTAGGGCTGACGTCAAATGTTTCCTTACGTCCGGTCTTCACTGAGCGAAAAGTAAACGTAACGTGGAGCAAACGTAGACAAAACGTAAGGTTTGCAAAACTGAGCAGGCCACAAACACCAGACAACGAAACAACGTTGAAGTGAAGGTAATAAGATGACAATTGTTTATCACGGTGCGATTAAAGCACAATAAGACAATGGAGTGTTTACGTTTACTTTACGTTACGTTTACTTCTCGCTCAGTGAGGACCGGACCTTACAGTTCTGTTGGGGGCACCGTGTTCCAGATATTGCTTCTAACATCCATTAATTCCGCTTGACGTGTTGCATTTCGGTTTTCTGTGACTGAGGTGTTGCAGTTAATGCTGTCTCCATCTACTGTTTTTTGTTCACTTAAAGTATCCAGAAAAAAACACTGTGAATTTTAGCTCGTTTTTATGACCACGTGCCCATTGTTTCGAAACTTGTCATGATCATGGTTTAGAATACAGCGACCCGATAAGAACATAAATAAGTCCTTTGGGATGTTTTCTGATATTGGATAGGCGTTGGGAAGGGGAAATGTGCATGTAGGCTTACATTTCCATGCAATCTCTCGTTCGAACTCGACGATTGTTTGTGAAGGAGTTCGGTTGAAACCAACGCAGAACCTAACTGGTGCCAAACAATGTCACACCAACAAGTGTGTGTGTTTGGGGGGGGGGGGGGGATCAACAAGTGGTTTGTTAAGCTCAGAGATGGTAAGTTTTCCAAAGGATACAAGGCAGTGTGAGACCCCGTTCTGTGAGGTCAGAGGTCGTCAGAAAGGTGGTAGAGTCCGTGCAGGAAAGCCCGGAAAGGTCAGTGAAGAATAGGACCCAAATATCTCGGCCACAGGAGGCCACATGCTTAAATTTGATTACGTGAAAGGCTTACTCGTTATCCCTACTCATAGCGAACGTCATACTTGCTCGTGACCCACCTCCTTTTTTCCTTAGGAATATCTTACCCTCTCTGAACATAACAACTCACTTGTTGATAGTGGCATTGTCTGACGCCCAGTGGGTTTTGCGGCGACTCCGACCAAACTCCCTCACAAACAACCGTCGGGTCTCAGCGAAAGATTGTTGTGACTGAAATGATTGTGAAGAAGTTTTGTGGGGAAGCTTTCTGACGTAAACTTCCGCACACAACGCCTTTCCAAAACCAGAGAGCATCTCAAAGGACTTTTGATGTGCTTATTTGTTTTGCCACATTCCAGCATGCCAAATTACTAAACAATTGCATGTGCGTGTTGAAGAACGAGCAACTGTTCCCAAGATCCTTGTTTCTGGACACCCAGTATGAATACAGCTCTGCTCATCGTCTTTGTTCGAAAACGTGTCCCATGTTTCAGTTCTGCCAGTGACCGCGTGTTTTCAGCATGTGACCTTGTATCACACTTCTGTCCATGAGTTCACGCCGGATGCCCTATGTTTCGGTGGCGTCGTGTCCCCATGCTTGCTTCAGTTCAGTGATGATGATGATGATAATGAAAATGATTGAGCTTTTGGGGCGCACCGACTCAATGATCATACGGCGACCACTTCAGTACAATAAATGGCCCCATTGTTCAGTTATGTTCTGCTCGTGCCCCATGTTTTAGGGGTATCCGTGACTCCGCGTTTTCAGTCGTGTCCGTTCCGTGTTTCAGTTCTGTCCATGGCGGACCTGGTCACCTGTCTGCTGGTTCTGTTCAGTGGTATTTCTCCGTGTTTCAGTTCTATCCATGGCGGACCTGGTCACCTGTCTGCTGGTTCTGTTCAGCGGTATCGCCAAGGGCGTTGCTGCCGACAGTCTGTGGTGGCAGCTGTTCGACGTGTATCTGCACCTCGGAGGCGGCGCCGTATCCACCACCGCCTCCATCACCACCACCGTCATGGTCACCGTGGAGAGACTCATCACCATCAGGTGAGACTCAACACCGTCAGGTAACAAGTGTGTGTGTATTAGAGTTTAAGGGCACCTCAACTACAAAGATTATATGGCGCCCATAAGGTAACAGGTCATCCCATCACCACCAGGTAGCCGTGGTCGTCGGAGGCATTTTCACTAATCGGCTTCCTCCGACGTAAGAGGCCATCAGTCTCGTGTGGTGTATTCCATCGATTCGTTCGGTGCCTTATCGACGGTGAAGCTGCCGTTTGTCAAGTTCCATCAGCGCAGGTGAAGCTTCCCGTCGGTTACATACATGTATTTTGCTCCATAATGGCAAAGTGTGCCTTGACATTTGTTTGATAAAGGATGTTTCAGGGGGAACATCTAGCGTGATATTCTGGTAAAGAGTGGGGACAACTTCCGCTGCCACACCTCAAATTTGCCATGTTCGCATTTTTTATTGGAAAAAGAATGCATGTGACAGCGCAACCTTTTAACTATCGTATATCATCGGAAGTTCGAACTCTATTTGTCTACGGTTTGACAGCAGCCATTCGACATTGAATTTGAATCATACTCCAATTTAAATTCCTGATAAGTATCAGCAAACTTGTCGCCACCATTGTATAAACATGGACAAACAGATAAACATTTGCTGTGACACCGCAAAATGCGTTGGTACATTATTCCCGTGCTCGCTGGCCAGTCAAAAGCATGGCACTTAATGCAGAAGTATCTATGTACATAAAGGCGTGCATATCCAAATTATTTCACTGTTTCCTACTACTTTTTTTATTATAATACGATACACGAGACTTTAACCCCCGCCAGTGCATGGCAAAACTACTGCGTCCCCGTTTAGGGGGGGGGGGGAGGGGGCTGATACAACCTCCCCCTGCCGATTCGCCCCTAACTGAGCTAGATTTTCGCGGTAAAGACTAGCGTCTTGTTTGAAACGAGACAAAGCCGATGGTACCCGATGTTTGGGTTCTGGGTCATTTGGTGACCTCTAATGTCAGGACAATGAACCGATATCACCGAATCCCGCTTTTTGCCACTAGAATGACTTATATCCAACTAGAGCCTCGCTCTAAAGACCAAGACGTTTATTTTAGTCAGCAGAATGCGGTTTGATTAATTGCAGGTCTCAGTTGACTTTTATTCCTACTCGACGGTCAAAGGTCAAAAGCCTAATTAATTAGGTCATCTGAGGTCAGTGATCTGGCTTGGCCTCTAATATGTCAGGGCCTCATTTAAACCCGTATTTGTGTATAATGAATGCGAAATACAAAATTCAGCGCATGAAACACCTTGGAACGCCCTGGAAATGAAAGAAGTCATCCGAGGTCATCAGAGGTCAGTGACCTCGGTTGACCTTTTGGGGGTCGAGACCTCATTGGAAACCATAGAGGTTGCATAGTTACACCTGTTCGTATACTCCTGAACATCAAAAACCAGGAAGCGCTCGAATTTTAAACATCGATATGTCACGGAACGCCATTTGTGTTTGACATGACCTCGAGAAGAAAAGGTCACAGGTCACGGCTCACCGAGGTCACGGTTTCAATAAATGAATGGTCGTAGGAGTAAAATTAATAAATACTAGAATACCAAAAAATTCGTCGCGATCCGATATTTTTACGCGAGTTATTTCCCCAAAAAAACGAGGGGATGGCACCCCCTACACTGGCGAGGCTTTAACTGGACTAAAGTGAGTGAAGATGGTGGCGATTTTGGTTTTAAAAAGCGACACAGCTACACTGGCTGCTATATGGCGCCACTGGAATCGGGCATCCTTCACACCGACTCCCTAAATCGCCTTAAACCCCAGACCAGCTGCCGACTATCGAGACCAGTTCTGAGTCAGCTCAGAGGCAGTGCTCAGCTCAACTCAGCTTCAGCTCAGAGCCGCACAGCCGACAGCCAATAGCCGCAGAGCCTGACAGCCGCCCTGTTGTTAAACGGGTCGGCACGTCTGGGGAGGAACATCTGGCGTGCCATTAAACGGACCGTTTGACACCTCCACGCACCACCGTGTCGGTCTCAGAGTCTGTCGTACGGCCTCAGATCCTGCACGATCATAACTGTTTACCGGACCAGTTAAGCCGTCTGCCCCACCGCGTCCAAACGGAACGGGCCGGTATTTCTCATCACGATCGATGAACCGTAAACAAAGCTAGGCGGGTGTCTTGGCGCCGTTCCCGGAGGATCGCATAGGCCGTCGCTGGGGAGACTCATTGACAAGACGATTGGGGCCCAGCTGCCTCTCACTTCCGCCAGCAAATTGTCCTGTCCAGATTTTATTGAGAGACGAACTTCCCTTTGTTATGTGCAATCTATTCAGATAATAGTGTTTACTAAAAGCCAGACATGTGCTCGAGTTCGGTGAAGCTGCACACAATAAATTCCGATTCCGTATGAAACCAGTTAGATTTATATTTTGATTCCAATCAATGTTTTCCAGGGGAATCAATTATAAGTCCTATTACAGGGCACCAAAAAGCTCGATTCCCACTCCGGTTCAGTTGATTCCGGTTAGAATTCAGTGTCATCTAAAAAGTGCGCTCGTGTACCTACTTACAAAATAAATTAATTACACACATAGTGGGCAATGTCTAATATAAGTATCCACAATAATCCACAATAAACCACAATATCCACAATATCCAGTATCCACAATAATCCACAATAAGTCGCTAAATGAATTCATTTTGTTTTTTTGTTCTCTGTCCATGTAATGTGTGTCCTATATTTGTATTAGTTTTCCAGATGAAATATAATAAACTTGAACTTTTAATAAAAAAGTATTGCATTATTGCAAGGGCATGAATATCAGGATTAAGTAATGTTATGCTTATGTGTTAACCAGTGTGACAATGATCTTGAAGAGAGACCTTGGCAATAAAAGGTCAGGTCAAAGGACCATCTCTTGCCCGTTTCCGCCGGGTGAGATTGCCGGACGAAATTACGATATCGAACGCATAAGAAGCTACTAAATTGGCATGAAACGTGTTTCTGACACTTCTAAGTACCAGTCTAAGCTTTTGGTAGGAAGTCATGGTTCAGGTCAAGGTCATCCAAGGTCACGAGCTCAAGAAGATCAAACTACTGTTTTTGGTCATTGTGAGCTGTAATACATGTCTTGGTCCGCTTTTCGTCAAGAACGCGAAAAATAACCCTATCAAATAGTATCCATTGAAATCAGAGACAAAAAATAGGCGAGGAAAATCATCGGAATTCGTAGAAATGCCAAGAAAAGTGGCCAGTTTTGAAAAGTCATTACTCAGTTATTTTGAAGATGTTGATTTCAAATATGGTGCACAATGACAATACACATATTCATGGAGATGGTCTGTATGACATATACTGACAATTTTGAAGTTTTTGAAAATTTTGCAAATATTTGAAAATATGCAAAAGCTCAAAATTTTGAGTTTGCTTTTTCCCATTTGCAAAATTTTCCCCCCAAAAAAAATCCGACATAGCAGTTTGTTAGCACTGTCTATTGTCAGACTTCTAATATGAAACAGCATTATTTTGTTAACAGCTTTCGTTATTTTTGTATAGCCTTTGAGAGATAGCAGAAAAAGGAGAGGGGCGTTTGCCCCCCTCCCCCCCCCCCACATCGGGGCACGGGTTAAGAAAAGCACACGGAATCACCATGAAAATGATTGATTGTGCTTCATATTCCAATATTTACAAAAAAAAAATATTATCCCCACTCTACATGATTCTAATTTCACCCCGACGCTTAAGGAACCGAATCCTATTCCGATTTCAGTGCAAGCGAAATCGATTCCACTGGAGTCAAGCACAAGTTTGGTTTAAGTTCTATGGCAATCTTCATGCATCCCACTTCTTTGAAATACGTAAGAATGCCAGTTTAAGGCAAGACATGCGATGTAACAAAAAAAAAATGAAAAGACGTTGCCGGCTAGTAATATCTATAAAACAAAATGATACGCTGGAACTCACTTTGATTGCATTCGCAACTTGCTTCAATATGCTATATAATTTGACTAACTGCCCATATTTGCATAACGAAGCAACTCATTTTGTAATATTATTTAGACAAATAGCAATCGGTCATCGGTGTGTTCGTGTGTTGCACTGGTCGAGCTTTCCTGAGAAGTTTGAAATAAAATATCTGAGTTAGCTTGCATTTAAAAACGAACAGCCATTGCTATTAGGGTATAACCCGTACAGAAGTCGTGAAAGGCAAGGCAGAAAGTATAATAAAGCAAAAGGAGGTCATCAACTCCTTCGCCAGCGGTCTGGACTCGATAGAAGTTCTCGAGACAACGCGACACTAACAAGGGGTCTCTGGAGATGAACATGGTGAATAATTCGAACGGCGCCTGAATAAATCCAATGAGATAAAGAAGTAAGAAATGTGATAAAACTAAAATTTTAAAATGTTATGAAATCGAAAATATTCACTTCATTGGTAGTAAAACACTTTTTATATGTATTGGAGGCAAATAGATTTTAACGTTTCTATATATAACACCCTGTATAATCGAATATAATCGATGAGTATATAATATCGAAAGTAAAAAATTAGAAACATATTCTTCTAGAAGCCAAATGCCCATCAGACTGTCGCAGTGATCCACTAGACCATACTGGTCTGTGACAATTAGAACATACCGTCTTGTGACCACATGTTGGTCCGGCGAAAATAGGTTGTAGAAACCTATGTAACTTAATCCTTTTCCCAACGGTAATTGTATCCATATCTCAGCAAGCACAGTCACTTAGTAAAAAGTTATTAGCAGTTCTCTGAATGTTTTTATAGCGAAAGTGCGACCACAGAATGAACTGCAAAATGTACAATTATACTGCGTCAGTTCTTTAGATAATCGCAATGACCATACGCATTAATGTAACCATTTTTAGCAACGGCAGCATGGTGCGGTGGTACTGCACCCGAAGGACGGCCTGGCGGGTCTGCTGGATCATCCTCTGCATCAGCGTCGCCTTCAACATCCCCTACTTCCTGCCGTTCACGGTGGACAGCACCAACGGCATCCGACCGACCCACTTCTACTACAGCAGGTGAGAAACCTACCAAACTCTCGTCCACCTCTCAATCTCTCGTCCACCTCTCGTATCTTTCGTGTGTGACTCATGTGCACAACTAAGCAATGGACATGTGCACTGCGCAGTTACACGTATTACCGGGTTCACAACTTCGCGTGCACCGTCACAGGTATTACCAGATGCACATCTGTGCTGTTTCAGTTATCACCAGACGCACATCTGTGCTGTTTCAGGTATTACCACACACACATCTGCGCTGCTTCAGTTATCACCAGACGCACATCTGTGCTGTTCCAGGTATTACCAGGCCCACAACTGGGTGCGGTTCGTGGTGCTGGGTGTGGGCGCCGCCCTGTTTCTCGCCGTCGGCAACATCCTGCTGATCGTCTCGTTCCGCCGTAGCTGCGCCCGCCGCCGAGCGCTGCTCTCGCAGCAGAAACACTGGGAGGAACGACGACTGAAGGTGGGCCCCGGCGTCATAATCACTTGCGCTTGTCATTTATTCAATCATGTCAATATTGAGGCCACCAGTGGTCATCAAAAATTAAATTTTCCAAAATAAGTTTTTTTTCTCAGGAAACTCCGCCGTTACCTTAGGAACCATGCTAGCTAGGAAGAAACTAAAAAGGAAAAATCGACAGAGCCCTCTTAAAACGTTCCAGTAGCGATTTGTCACCGCCTTTGAGCTCAGGATAGCAGTATAGGCTCCAGAGGTCATCAAACGTCGAAATATTTATTTTCTACGAAAATATATTTTCACAAATAATTTAACTAAATACGAGCGAGCACGAAGCGAGTTCTTCCGTGGTATACAGGAAAACAAATTGAATAAGAGCGGCCCAGTCCAGTCCGACCTGGCCTTACCCTTACCGACACTTTGTAGCTTATATTTCTGCAACCGCACGTCCGATTAACGAGATTTGTTGAGTACTGTAGCCCCATCCTCCTACCCTGTATGAGACCAGGGCCGACTCACGTGGTGCTCACCACGGTGCGTGGCGCGTGCCGCACCGTGAGGGGTGTCCGAAATAGTTTTCTCGCAAGAACTCCGCGACGACTGGGCCGATTGTAATTAAATTTGGGGTGTGGTTAAGGACCCATCAGCTGCGACCGTTCCACAATTCGTGAGTGGAGTGCCTGTGCACATGCGCACGTGCGCATCACTTTTTAATGTAGGTAACAGTCTTGCTGATTGTGTTCATTTTTGTCTTGTTAGGGACCCATTGGCTATGAGCTTTACACAAATCAGGGATGGGGTGCATCTGCACGTGCGTACATACGTGCAAACCCTTATTTTACATCTTAGAACGTCAACTCCGCATACTAGCCGTACCATATGTGGCAAGTAGGGGAGGGTGGGGAGACCTATTGCAGGGGCACGTTGAAACAGCAGCAATAGCTCCCAAGCCACGCCCCCAAATGGCTCGCCTCTCGAGCCTTAATTACCTGACACATGATGCTACCAGTTGCCCTTTTACAGCTATGTCGCAGTACGCATGTGGCAACCACGACAAATCGTGTTGTTTTTGGGTCAAAATAACACGATTTGTCGTGGTTGCCACATGCGTACTGCGACAAAAGTAATTCAAAAACTACTTGTTCGCATTATACTTGCGAAAACTCTGCTTGTGTCAAATGCCACTGGTGATACATAGCTTCGTTATTGCAAAGCTCCAATATAACATTTTGATAGAAGCTTCGGATTTCATCTCAATTCAATTTTAAAGCCGTTATCATCGTAAAACTTCCAGCAGTGCCGGTGGTGGCTGTCGGGGCAAGTTGTTGCAGGCAGTCCAATGTGCCCCGATGGGTAATAACATATTGAAACATATTGAAACATATTGAAATATAACGTTACGTAATATAGGAAGTGTAAAGTTAGTCCATGCAAGTCATAAAGTGGCGCTTGAAGATGATGAAGTTGCTTCTGCATTATCTGATACTAATTCAATCAATATCTACGCCCCTGATTGCTGTTTGACATTTTTGCTTAAGTATTTTTAAGCGATTTTTCTTCACCGAGGACGTACCTACGTCCACCACAGGAGGCTCCCTGAGGCACTCCCTGAGGCCAAGTTGTTTTACTTTTGGCTGACGGTGTTCATCTTTACTTTTTGGACACAACAATAAAACAACTGATGTCTTGCATCTTTACTGCTTAAAAACAGAAATAAACTGATTATCAACCTACCCCACGCACAGTAACAACTTGCTCCATTTTGGGGGCAAGTTGAAAATTTGACATTGGCTGACATTTTGCACCTCCACACATTTTCTATTTGACATTTAACAAAAAGTTACATATAGGCGAATAGATTAATGTATAGAGCATCGAAGAACATCGAAGACATGACTCGGTAAGCAACATTTTGGGAGATATTGCAGGTCTCCCAAGAATTATATCAAATCTCTCTCCCCCCCCCCCTACATTTCCTTCGGCTCGATCGTTCATCGCTAGCAACGGCGTCTTACTGTTAAAATTAAAGCAATGATTTTGACAGACACCATCGTGTTCTCTCGTCAGGGCGCTTTGAAACATATACATGGTGACCTTGCAAGATCAATTCCAAAAACTGCCCTCAAGACAAGGTAACGTGGTGACCCAAGTAGGTCATGTTGCATGTGAGTCGAATGGTCTTGACGAAACAAACACGTTGGTACCAATTTCACTTTTCTTACACGATCCTATCAAGTAAATGACAAAAAGTTCGTAACCTCCGATGACCTTGCAGGGGGTCACTGGCTAAAATTGCAACTGATGCATCAATAATAGCAAAAGACGAGATTATTCCTGAAGTTTTTTTTTTAATTAAGTCCGAATATTTTGATGGAATTAAATTCTGAGATCGGGACCCAGGCTAAGATATGTTTGTTGAACATGTCCTCACCCTACCACCCGGTCGCGCCATTCCAGTCACCGGCAGAATTTAGAGACAAAGGCTTAACGTCCCTAACAATCATAATAACCCCATGTCTGCAAGTGTAGTTCAGTTGGGAGAGCGCTGGGCTGTAGATCTAGGCCATCCTGGGTTCGAACCGCTTCAGCGCTCGCTATTCGCTCTGGTAAGGATGATCTGTGGCCGGTGGCAGCGGCCGCAGATCACATCCCCCCCCCCCCCCCGGCACGGCGCGGGTTAAAGGGACTCACCCACTTTCCTGAACGTTGTCAAATCTAGTTGCATTATATGTCAAAATGACATGCAATACCCGCTGGCCATGGTGGCATCCTCTTTTCCCGAAAATATCACTAATTCAAAGTTATTCAAGTTTGAAGTTAACGTAGAAATTGCAATCTCCCATAGTTAAGCGGGCGGTCTTTTGAAAGGCCTTAACTGCCAAAATAAACTTTCCATTTTCGATGATCAGATAACATGTTATTACAATCGATATCGATATCGAGATTATAGAAAATCAAATGGTGTTTGATGTATCAAAATCAGATGAGAAGTTCTCGAGATCTCTGAGAGGCAGGGGCGAGGGGGGGGGGGCAGAATTGGCCCGAAATTCGGCCTCCCGCAGGAAAAGAGTTAAAATAAGGTTGTTTTAATCAATCCTTCCCTCCCCAGTTATTTTCAGGGATTGTCAGGGACTGTTAGTTTCAGGGACTGTCCTCTCCAAATTTGGCGAATTGGATCTCCGTCATGCTAACTTGCAAATGCGTTACATGTTATACAACGTACACTATTTTAACACTTCTGATAGATTGAAGCTAGCAGAATGTATTTCTATTTGCAATGCATGGCTTCTTTTACGAAGCCGCATTCTGCACTCCGACAAAGTGTTAAATTCATAATTTGAAGAATGTGCTACGCTGGTGTTTCCGAACACCGTTCCGAGCGATACAATCCCTTTAACACCGTCCCTGACCTCACAGCCCACTGAGGCGGACGCAATGTATGCACAACAGAACCGGTTTGTTAGCTCTGCGGACTGCTGCTTTCCAACGCGTTTTTGCAAGTCGTTGACCTACGGCGTGTCTAATGACCTCTCTGTGTGTTTTCTGGGCCGCGCGACACGCTGCAGCGCAATCGGAGGGGAGTCCACAGTCACACACACCCAGAGTGGGTCGACCCAGTAATTAACGGTTCGCCTTATCAATGGTAACGTGCCGCGCCGCCAGTTTATGCAATAAGCTAGGCATATCGCGGCTAATAGAAAAACGCAACCAAATCTGTGCGCGTCAGGAGCTTGAGATACTTGCATTCCTCCTGTCGCCTTGTTACTATTGTACAGCAGTTTGTGTGAGAAAGAATGGGATACATGTGACAGGTCATTTTTAAGATACTAAGTCAGAGAAAGGATTTATTAATGCACCCTTATTTTGAGAGTCAACTCAAACACGTCCAATCAGGGGCGTAAGAACTCGTTTGCAGTTGGGGCAAAACAAGGACTCGTATCTCATGTGTTCGTTGACTGACATGTTAGGAGGGGGGGGGGGGGGGGGGGCGGGCGGTTACATTTTAATTTCGCCGTTCTTTCCATGC
>JARFNZ010094834.1:0-13042 GCA_031763405.1 Balanus nubilus | reverse complement strand
CTCCACCCCCCCCCCCCCCCCCTTCCCGGCTTCTTGTGACCATTAAATGATGAAACAACCCGCGTCATATCTTCGCTTACTGGGAAGACAACCAGAGCCCCACTATAACGCTGCAGTCCCATCCTTCAATCCTTCTGTTCGCTACCTTACTCGTGCCTTTTGTCCACTCCGCGCCCGTTGCAGGCGGCTCCCGGTGCTTCCCTTCCTACCAACGCTCTGCCGACGGGGTCACGCCGTGGCGGCGGCGGCGGCGGTGTACGGTGATCCTGCTCCTTACATTGTCCCCTCGGCTGGCGGCCCGTGGTGGACATGGTGTGAGTGTGGCTTCCTTTGCTGCCAATTATCCTGGTCCGTGGAATCCGGTGGAGCGTTGGGCATCGTATGACTTTTGCGTGTTGGTGTTTCGTATTTCTTTCGCGATTCCTAATTGCGTACATCCTGGTTTCCTCTACCACGGATGCTGCTGATGCAATCTTTTATAGTACCAAGTGGTGGCATTAGCTGAAGTCATAGAAGTAACTGGAGGAAATAACTGCATTAAATGTAATATTTGTCCTAATGTAAATATTAATTTTCGAAGTACATTGCAGCAATAAAATCGCAGACACAGAATCCGTTTATTTTTCTGAGTGACGTTTACCTCGTGTGAGTCTTCGTCTGACTCCGACTTCTTCTGGCGTCTTCTGTCCGCGCGTCTGTTGGCAGAACTGTGTGACGGAGGCCCCGCCCTTACCGCTACCTTCTGCCCCGCCCGTCCCCAGATGGCCAACAACCTCCCGGGCGGCAAGCCGAAGCCGCTGCTGCGGAAGAAGTCTGAGCTGCCGCACGACCTGACCACGCAGCACGCGCTGAGCGACCACCGGCGGCCGGACGCGTTCCTCGCCTCCAGCCCGGAGCTCAAGAACAACAGCTAGAGGGCGCCCCGCCCCGCCGGCGAGTCGGCGGTCGGCCGGACTCGCCTCGCCCGCCGCTCGCTGTTACTGTCGTGTTGCCGTCCGCGGCCGGCGGCCCGCGCCGCGCGCGAGCCTGTTGTTGGTTGTTGATACGTGAGCTGTGGCCGGGGCGCGGCGGCACTGTGAACCGTGTCCGACCGAGGCCGGCGCCCGTGCCGCCCAGATGTGATACAGATGTCGACATTCCACAAGGCCCCTCTACTTAGATGCGTCGCTGCGCGACGTCGTGCTGTCCGCTGCCCATACGTCGAAGACGGGTGGTAAATGGTAAAGTGACCGGTATTATTTTACTCTCTGCTCGCCCGATCGAACCCAACAAATCCGTTTTCAAAGAATGGCTTCGCTGTGTTACGCATGTGACAAAATGTACATTTTTGTGCAATAAATGGTGGAAATGTGAGCGTGTTTGGGTGCTGGAGGTGGCAAGCGCCAGATGGCCATCCACTGTGGCCTAGCCGGGAGGATGCCAGGCCTCAAGCCCTGCTCCGTGGCACGATATGTTCGGTTCGTTTCGGCGCTTGTTATTTGGACCCGATTGGGATGGGTTGTGGCCGGTGGCAGCTTTTGTGACCTTATGAGACGAATGCTTGGGCGTGCAAAATCTCTGCTTCTCGCTCATTGTTGTTTCTCAAAAGTTCATTGATTGTGTCGTGTGGTAACTTATTTTTGCTTGTCTTTCAGATGCCCTATTATCGAATTTAGATTATTGGAAAGTTTAAGCTAGGTGATAATGTTTTATTGTTTTGGGTGATGATATTTTTGCACATTGTATAATGTTCATTCAAATGATGGGAGGAAACATGGCCGTTCCGGCCGGTCACCCGGGTGTTACGCAATAATTTTACATCTGCTCCCACCGCGGGAGTGAAATCACCGTAGGGCTTGGATTGCTGAAACTGACCTGTCGGGTTAAAGTATAACGTCTTTGATCCAGCTGATCGTTGATCCAGCTGATCGTTGATCCAGCTGATCGTTGATCCAGCTGATCGTTGATCCAGCTGGTCGTGAAAGAGCTTCAACACTAACAAAATATTGCGGACACCTGACCACGCCGTCGGGTGCCTGAAATGCATTAACACCCGCCTCGTGCCGGGGTGTTTGAACATCTCCCTTTTTAACTCGGCTCCTATGGCACTTGGCGGAAAATGTAAAGAAACGTTCGAAAGCTCGTCAAAAATTATTTCGAAACTACTTCGTTCATTTTTTCGCTCAGGTCAAAAATGAGATCGGGAGAGGTCATCAAAGGTCAAAATTTCCCAAATACTGTTTTTTTTTACCTTTCCACCATTATCTCGGGAACTAGGAAGAAACTAAAAAAGCATTAGAAGGCCCTTGAAGCGCTCTTTTGTCGACGTGTCATCAGAATTGACCTCGGGTCAATAGTTTAGGCTCAAGAGTTCATCAAAGGTCAAAATGGCTGTTTTCTTGGAAAACTGTTTTTCAAGGATACCTTCTTAGTATTGAAGATAGAGCGGTTATTTTTACACCATCGTGTTTCTCTTATCAAGGCGCATCGAAACATATAAATGTTTACCTCTGGAGGTCAATCTCAACATTTTACCTCAGATCAATGTCACCTGGTGACCTCAGTAGGCCATGTTGGGTCATGATGTATGTGAGTCGATGCGTATTGACGAGACGAACACATTGGTTCCTTCCGCAGGCTTCTCTCTCTCTCTCTCTCTCTATCTATCTATCTATATTATTTTATCTATCAAAAGTTATTGGCAAAAAACGTAAGTGACCTCGGATGACCTCAGATGACCTTTACAGAGGTCATTTGTCAAAATTGGTACTTTGGTCATCAATACCGGCCTAAGAAAACATGATTCTGAAATAATGTGTACTGATCTGATGGGTATCCTCTGAATTGGAAGGATCTGAATTTTTCCCCATTGACTTATAATGGGGAGGTCACGAAATTTACCTGACCCCAGGTCACAGATATCGAAAACCCTAGATATATCAATTTTAGGTAATAGTGTCCTTATGTAATAACAAAAGTTTTAAACTGCTCTTTTAACAACTGTAGTTGTGGCACAACTTCAAACTTTTTTTAGGTTGGGTCACGTGACCTGACCAGGTGACCTGACCTTAGATGACCTGGCGTCAAAACTTTTACACAATGTGTGTAATCGATGCTCAAACAGGTGTGCAAAAAACGGCGAAGCTGCGCGCCGCCGTTTTTTCGCTATCACCGAAAAACTTAGAGGGGGTGTCTAAACCCCCCCCCCGCACCTCGCGGGTTAAACGGGTTGGGGAAGGGGGGGGGCAAGTGATGGAATAACGAAGTAATGTTAACGGAGCACCTATTCGAAAATAGACCCGCGCCCTGCTAGGGGATATCTGCCCTCTCCCCAGCGGGGCGTGGCTTATCATTGTCATGTCACGATTTCGGGCAATGTGCAAGAAATGTATACGTTTGTCCACCGACTTCTCGTTTAGGAGAGGTGACTGTCTCTTTTGGGAAATTACCTGTATTATTATGGTTGTGAAGTGACCATTAACCTGCGCCCCGCTAGGGGGTAAATTTTACCCCCCCCACCTCTCCCGTTTTTTTTGCAATAGCTTCCAAACGATGATAGATATCGACTCGAAACTTTTGCTACTTTATCGGGCATCAATTTGACGTTTTCCTATAATCTCTTTTTTTATGAGTTTAGAGTCAACTGTAAGAACCGTTTCGAAAACAGCTCGGGTTTGACCTGAGAAATTACTTGAAAACCGGCTACACTCCACACCAGCGCAGATTGCGAAATAATGACTTTAAAATTGTCCAAAATATATGCAATCACAAAATGCATAAATGCTATAATGACACGGGTTTCTATGCTATTTAAAAACTTTAAGGTTAGAAACATACCTTATGTTCAAGATCAATTTGCCCACTGGCGTGCCTTGGGAAAAATGTCGTTGCGATTCTTCTGAAAGTATTTTTATCTTATTTCTTAACATTACACCAAAGTGCGCTTCTGTGAGATGGTAGAGTAATTCCAGTAATCCTAGCGCCAAGCCCGTGCTGTTTTCGAAACGGTTCTTACAGTCGACTTCCAACTCATAAAAAAACAGACTATGGTAAGGTTTGAAAAAATCGGCCGGAAACTTTTTTAGAAATGACGTTTAAAGGAAGTAACCCAAGGAAGGCTTCGAATTGGACAAACAAAGCTTACTCACCACTACATAATTGAACAAACACCTCCCCAGTATGTCAACATTGTCACGCCCACCCTCGCAATACCATACAACATTTTCTAATCTACTGCCCAAAACACAATGCTAAGCGGAAAGACATCGTAGAATATACAAATCAAAATCAACTTAAACTTAACTTACCAACGCTTCTCGGCCACAGTCACCCTCAACTAATCGGTCTACCCTTCGACTTTCTTCATAGCACACAATTAGATATATTTATGTAGCGTTTTTTTCCTGCGCAATTTGTCTATGCGAAGGGTTGTCCCCTTGGACAGGCTCCGGGATTTTCTATTGATGACTTTTTCCCGGAAAATACATAACACAACGAGGTTGGCTGGGGCAGTGAGGCCAGCTGTCCCTGCTCCATGGTTTCGACATTATGTTGAAAGATTTCCGAATCTTTCTCGCTCAACGTTTAACCCTGCTTCCGAGTGTCACATGTATGTATGAAATGTGTATGTGATGTGAAATAAATAAATATAAATATGTAACTTAGTTTTAATTGCAATTTTACTTTAAGGTAACTTAGGTTCCCTCTTTCCTATTACTTGCTTTAACCGGGCTAGCATAAACCGGAATGAAGGAAATGCGAATTTCTAGTCAAATTGCCGGATGAACAAATTATCCCTCCCCGGTAAGGGCATTATGCCAACTGTATGATAGACAGGTAGGAAAAAAGAAGCATTTCCTTGTAATTTTACTGAGAAGCATGCTACGTCCAGAATGCAACACTGATTTGCGATTTCACTAACGAGTCAAAACCGTTTTACATTCACTAAGAGCGCGATTGCTCGCTCGTTTATCGCCGACCACGGCGTCTTACTGGTGATTTAAGACTGATGTCGGCACAATGTGGTTAAAGAAAGCCGTGACTCATGAAGCGGGACCCAGACTTTACTGCCGCATTCCAGAGAGACGGAACCCGGACATGACCTCTCGCCCTTGTGGTACTCGACCGCAGCCGAACCCACAAATAAACAGACAGACAACAACGTTTGAGAGCTTAAAGGTAATGTGTCTACTGACATTGGCGACATGGAGTTATGGACATGACATTGTAGGGCAGATTTTTCGGAATCAAGTTATACTTGCGTTCCTCCAGTAAAGCCCTAGTTGCTGAGAAATTCCGTCTACCCCAGCATAGGTATGGAATACAAAAGTTAGCGGTGTTACCCCAGCCCGCTTCCATCACTAGAATTCGATGCAAACTTGCCAACGTACCGATAACGTCAACCAATCACATTTCGATTAAACAGCTCGTGAGTGCTGATAGCAGCATTGAAACAGAGCCCCGGTTCTGCTTCGCTTGTTTGTTTACAACTGTTCTTGTTTTTGTTGATGTAGAGCGCATAGCCACATCGGGCTCAGAGCGTCCGTTTTGTTTACAACTGCCGTTCGTAATGAATACTGCCGTTTCGTCTGTTTGCCATAGAAAAGGAAATGTTTAAATATCGAAATATGCTGAAACAATTCAAGCGAAAATTCAATTATTTGAGGCTTATCTACGACTTGTATTTCATTCAAACGTGAAAACAATAGCTACTGATTGTAGGAAAAATGTTTTGGGCGATACAAAACGGTAGACACACTCCCTTCAAAGTGTGAATGCACTGTCTGGCTTTGGTTAACATCTCCCCTTAAACTTTCTGTTCCCCTTCTACTGTTTAGAAATCTCGAGGCTTGCATGCAGTTCCACCATGGTGCATGGTGCACGTGCTCGTACTAACCAAATTCGCATGTATCGTAGGAGCTAGAAGAGGCCGATGAACTTCCTCCCTCGTACAATGTGAGTACGGTCACCGCTGTTGAAGCTGCAGTGGTCACGTCTAGTCCTTGCTAATGCCATGTGATGCTGCCGCGAACGCAATGTAAAGATAACTATCATTAAATTCTAATAACATGTTAAAAAGAGCAATAAACTTTATGGTATAACATTTGTGTTAGTTCAGCAGCATCATAATCACTTGCTTTTTGACTTTCCCCCCATGTACTGGTCCGACCAGTCTTCGTGTTCCGTCACGGTGCTGCCCTCGCCTGTCCCAGCCCGTCTGACTATGCCTGTCCTTAGCCGCTGTTGGAGCAGCCCTCCTCGCCTCCGGAGCGACCCATGGAGCCCTCGAAGCCGACCGGTGGCGCCTCTGGTGGCAACTACAGCAGACTGCGCGACGACGAGCCGCCCGACTCACCGATGCAGCAGCAGCAGGAACAGCAGCGCCGTCTGGCGGGGGAACAGCAGCGCCACCTGGACCGGATCGGGGAGTCGGTCGGCACGCTGCGAGATGTGTCCCAGAGACTGGGAACAGAGGTGGATGATCAGAGCATGTGAGTCGCGCCGCTAACGAACAACGGGTATGGTGGACTGGACTGGGGTAGAGTGGTTTGATGAAGTTTTGCTATTATATGGTGTCACTTATCTTGGGACCCAGTTGTACTGGACGAGGGATTAACATTGCAGGCCTTCCTGTTCTTCTCTCTTAGGAATTCCATTGTTCTCCAGGATTATGAATGCCGGGCTAAAGGCTGAATGAGTTTTGACATCAGAAACTAAAGGAGAATGATTGGTTCTTCGCAGTCAGTATTAAACTTAGTTGCTTTTTTTCATTTTACCCGTGTTTTCTGTGTGCGTCTTAGCAGCGGACCTCCTGTCGTTTTTACGTACTATCTTCCGTCACCGTCTTGGTGAATGGTGTCCCCTCCTCGGTTTGACGTACCATCCCTTACGGTCGGGCAGTATTATCGAGGACATAACCCACGAGGTGGACAACGCTCAGGGCAAGATGGACACGACGCTGGGCAGGATGATGAAGGTGCTGAGGATCTCCAACGGTGAGCAGGACTTGGGGGAGAGGGGGATGTAGGGAGAGAGGGAGAAATACTGATCAGAGGTGGAAATGCACTAGCGGTGCTTAAAGTGTGCGGTAAGAACTCATTGAAATTGCTGTAGTTTGAGGTATCAATAATGTGAATGGCACCGATAGCCTAAGTAGTTAAGGTGTCCGTAAGCCCAAATCACCTCAATAATGGAAATTATATAAGTGCATCTATAATTATTTGAAAAGACTGTGGTTACCGTTCATGCTACTGCTGGTAGACAAAATGACACCTCAAACAGTTCATGACATTGCTAATAATTTGCTTGGCAAGGCTTGAAATAGTTCAATTTTTACTTCCCCAACGCATTTGCTAATTTTTCTAGAAACCACCACCCGAAGAACCACGCATTTGCTAATTTTGCCACGCATTTGCCACCACGCATTTGCTAATTTTTCTAGCTCACCACCCGAAGTGAATGCCTTTGGAGTGAGACATCTACAGTGCCGTACTGACCTCGGCCACTCTTTCTCCCTCCTCAGACAAGCGGCAGTGGACGGCGATCGGCGTCCTCTCGGGAATCATGCTGGTCATCGTGTTGATGTTCTTCTTCATCTAGTCTTCCCCCTGCTACCGGCGCTGACGGCTGAACGTGGTGAACGGTCGCCGTCGGCCAAGAGAGGCCTTTCTTCTGAGCCTGCGGCGCCGGTGACCGATGATCCGGGGACCAGAGGCTCCGCTGGGGGTCGTACCGTCCGCTCGGCCCTCGGTCCCCGGTGGCTGGTCGCCGCTGATTGGACGATACCGTCCGGGTTGGTCGGGAAGGGCGCCGCGCTGGGTCTACCCCGGTAACTTAGCCGTAGGGAGACGACAGGGTCGCGGTGAGATGGTTAACTTGGCCACTTCCTGGCGACAGCAGACTGCGGTCGGCGAAATGTGCCGTCTTTTGAGTGCTCTTTGCACAGTTGATGGCTGAGGGCTTGGTTGGACGGGGCCATCTGAGCTTTGTGAGAAGGTTTGTGAGAAGGCTTGTCACCCGGCGGGGCGCGCTGATTTGAGTGACGGAGTCGCAATAGATAGCGGGACCGAGATTGAGACGAGTCCGGTCTCTGGCCGACCTGACATGTGAATTGCGGCCGTCCGGGATCCACGCCGCAATCTTTGCGGAGCTGAGTGTGATTATTTTGCACAGTCGTCGTTTGACTGCCTTCCGAGCAAGACTTGGGGCGTGTGGAGATCGCCAGTCCGCCCGTTCCTTCGGCCTCCTTGTGTTGTCTCCGTACTGGCGAGCTAATTTGCCAGCGGCGTTGGCAATGCTCGCCGAGCTTGTGCGAAATGGGACTGGGGAGGTGGGTCAGTACTGTACTTGGTGTATGGGGAGTCTTTCTGGAGGAGACGCTTCCAGGTGACTCGAGCTTATTTTGTCAGGTGGAGATATGCACGACAATCGTATGCATTGAGGTAGTGGATCCGGTCGAAGTTATGAATGATCCATTATGGCGAGTATGACGATGTGGCATTTTGACGCGGCTTGACCATCAGGGTTCAAGATTATTTACACCATATACTTGAAGTATTTTCAATTGAAGAATTGTGCGTACATACGTGCAGTACCTATCGTGCATATTTTGACGCCATAGTTATGTGACTGACCTTTCTTGCTCAAAATCTGGTGGATGAATCAAATTAAAAGCTCACTTGTATGTCTGTGATTTTTTGCGATGAAATATTTGGAATGTCGCTTTGACAATCATCGTACTTGATAGTGCCGGTTTTTAGTGTTTTTTGTTAACGTTGTGCTTGTAATCAATTGTTGTCCATGGCACATGCTAGCTGTGGTTTACGTAATGCATTTACAGTATGTTTCTTAGTATGATGAGTGCCAGTGTCGAGTCTATGCAGTGTAGATGTTTATTAAACTGGCATCCTTTATCTGCGCTCTCAGGTAGCTACTAGCTTCATTCCTGATACCTGCTTTAACTGTCTTTTTGTGTCGGTGATTGGTATATAATTATTTGTTGTTATGATTACTACAAAGATAAGGGGTGTGATCGTATAATCCGTCTAGTCATGGTTGCTAGATCTCCGATATACCGATTATGACATTGAAGTGTATAGAGGGCGTGGTTATCCATAGTTAATTGCGTAATAAACTGAACAGATCGGACAAATGATTGCTTGCCTGTCATGCTTGTAACAACAGATACTTAACAAGTGGCGGCAGAAGAGTGGTCCCCTCCACTAAAAAGGGGTGGGGGCAAGCATGCGGGTTTACCCCTCCGTGAATCAATACATGGATGGAACCCTTTTCGGATATGACCTTGATCTTCTTTCACCAGGCCCTTCCGGATATGACGTCATCAGTATCCGTCTTCCAGCATCATATTCTCTGAATGACGCTCTCATTAAGATCCTCCCTGATGGTGCCTTCGGAAGAATCCCCGGTCCCCCGCCGCACCCCGGGGCGTGCCGGCGACGGCGTCCCCCAGTCCACTCCACTGCACACAGTAACAGCCGCAGACATGCAGACAGACAGACAGACAGACAGACAGACAGTCCGCGGACGTCAGACGGCTCTGCAACGGTCGGCCGGCCTCCGCATCCGGTCATACCTGGCCGGGGCGGAACGGCCACCGGCCACCCGCCGCTCCAGTAGTGACGTCATCGCCGCCAGCTGACTGACTCAGCACCACGGGCCGCGCGCTCGGGCGGCTCCAGTGGAGCGGCAGTGCGGAGTCGGCCGTGCCGCGGTGCGGATTGTCTCGGCGTGTGTGCGTGAGGTGCGGACAGTGGAGTGAACAGCGAGGAGGATAGACTGGGGGTGACGAAGACGGGAGGCAGAGTCGGACAGGTGAGTGTCGGAGGAGGCTCGTGGGAGGGAGAGGGGACGTACATTGGAGGTCAGGCGAGGACTTGCTGCGCAAACTTGAGCTTCAAACTGGTCGTGTATGCTGTCACGATCTGCGGACTGGAATCCGTGTTTTCGTTCTCGGTAACGTGAACTCTCGGAAAGATTTTACGATATGGCTTGCTTGCATCGCTCCAGCTTATAGCGTGTGGTTGACTGGCCGGAGTCACGTTTTGTGTGCGGAGCGCGGGTCGTTCCACTGATTTGTTGACGACTGTTGAACGTTATTCATTGGCCATTCGGCTCAACATTCGCGAGCGGGGCCGTGAAATATAATACACACTGCAGTTTGCATTCAGCACATACGAGCAAGCCTTGCGAAATAGCACGCCACTAGCCGCGCGCACACACACGTCGCACACGCGTCCGTCACTAGCTTCCGCCCTCGGTTGACAATTGAGCTTCAAAACGGCTCAGCTTCGCAGCGCTGGAAGCTCTTCCGGAGCTTTGCCCGACGGCTTAGGGGCGGAACGTAACCGGCTCAGCTGGAGCTCAGAGCTGCAACGGTTCGGCGGTTGGTCCGTGGGAATGTTTCCCAATGTGCACCTCCGTTTCACACACCGACATGGTAGCTGCATGGTCAAGTTAGCTCAGCGGGAGGGACTGGCTGCGTGGTCAAGTTAGATCAGCGGGTGGAGCTGCATGCTGACAGTGCAGTTTAATTGACAAACCCCATTGTCTGGTTGAACTCACCTTCATCTCTGTGACCCGAGACGAGACAAACAGCGAGTGTGGACTGAGACCGAGCGCGGACTGCTAGAGACCCGTGCGCACTTTAAAAGATAGGCGGCGACCCGGCGTTTTTCGCCCGAGCTGTTCTTTGTTGGGTGGTGAGGCGAGCGGCGAATAATGCTCGCGATACGGCGAGCTGGAATAAATTTGCATGATTGCATAATGCTGCGTGGTTTGTGACGCTTGTGGTGCAGACGGGCGGAACTGGAGACAGTCGAGTGGACGGTGCGAAATGCGGCCACAAATAAGGATTGTTTGTGCCGTATATGTCACGGCGGCAGTAACTTGAGACAGATATTCCTCCTCCGCCAGACACCTTATCACTCCCAGGACTAAAGATGAGTTCGTTGCACCTGAGCTCCACGAAGCCAGAGCTTCAACTGAAACAATCCCCTACATCCGGTCACGCCAATAACCTTCCCCTGGCCACATCTGACCTGACCATGCCACCCAGCCCCTGTCGCCTGGACAAAGCGTCAAATTTCGCCTACTGTCGTGGCTTGTATAAGCACTACCAGCTCGTCCCCTGTTGTGCGCCGTTGACCCGTGGCGTTGTTCTGCGGTGTTCTGCGGTGTTGCGGCGCGCGACAAACCGGTTTGGCTCGCCCCGTGTTGTAACGACCGCCCTCGACTCGTGGCTCCGTAGCT
Source organism: Balanus nubilus (assembly GCA_031763405.1). NCBI lineage: Eukaryota > Metazoa > Arthropoda > Thecostraca > Balanomorpha > Balanidae > Balanus > Balanus nubilus. The sequence goes on along the minus strand of JARFNZ010094834.1, from coordinate 1,795 downwards.
CCGTAGTATTCCCCGTGCCGTGCCGGTGCCCGACCACCGCGGGTGGACAGCGGCAGCTCCGGTGTCCGAGGCTGAGACGCTGTGTTTCTCTCCACCTTGGGAGGTCGCAGAGGGGACCCCACCCAAGGGGGCAGCGACCGACGTCTCGTCTCCAGCAGAACACAACAGTCAACAGAGTGGCGCACTAGAGAGAGTTGGCGACGATGTTGTGTCCGGGGCAGGCGCGTTTACGAGTTTAGCCTTGAGCAGGACTTATGGGGACGAAGGACGCAGTCGCCGGACCTAGATGAACCGATGCTAACAAGGATTTCGCTATTTATTGAAGGATTAGTTTGGAGATTGGTGGCTAAACTGTTGACAGGGCGACAACGACGTGTGGATTTAGTGACAGCCTGAGTCGTTCCTCACTTTCACTTCTCGCTCGTCGTTCTTCGTCATTACATCGAATGTATGCGCATTGAACGTACTTTGTTGATATTAGGCAGAGTCTGCGTAGACCTCACGCAGACTGCACGCTCTGGGAGAGCGGAAACCGAGAGGCGCTGCCGCTGCGTCTGTCAGTCCAGACCCCCCGAGTCCGGCCACCCAGAGAGCAGCAGTACGTTATTGATGACTGCGAATCGCGCACGTCCGGTCTGCCCGGTGCCCGTCCGTCCGTCCCCTGCCCCGTACTGCCGTCCCGTGCTGCTGTGCTGTCCTGCGCCCTGTGCCGCTCAGTGTGCGGCTCTGTTTAGCCGCTCCCTGTGCCGGCGCTCCGCCGTGCTGGCCTGCAAGGCGCGGCAGGGTCCAAAGAGTAACGAGGGCAGGATGAACAGGGGCACACCCCTGTTTAATCTCACGCGACAGCCCCATCCCTCCAGCGTGATGTGGTGTGAGGCGGCCACTTGTGAACCACTCACTGCCCCAGGATGACTTCTGTATTTCTGTGAAGCCTTTGATGTGATAAGGCGGGCAGGCGGTCGACAGAGGCGCGACTTAACTACGGCCGGGCGTAGTGAGACAATGAAGCTAACTAGGGTGGGCGTCACAGGCGACACCCAGCTAGCGTCTCGGCCGACGCCCACTGGCCGAGGTGGAACCACCCTGTACCCACCCGCCGGGCGGGTGCCTTCCACCGGGCGGTCGGGTTTCTGAGGAGGCGTAGCCGCCTGAGTGTTTTAGTGGAGCGGCCGGCAGGGTGGTGCCTGGGTGGGTGGCGGGCGCCGCCGCTGAGTGCCGGGGCAGCTGGCGTGACCGAGGGCCGTCTATCGCCGTGTCACGGCTGGTCGCCCCGCCTCACCGCAGGACTCTGACCTCGTCCCCCCCCCCCCCCCCTCCCGCCCCGCCCACCACCCGCCACCTGCCGGGCCGGGCAGCGCTGGGACGGCGGGGTTCAGACTGGGAGCTGAGACAGAAAGACGCCCACCAGGGTACACATCCGTCGGACTGGACTGAGACAGCGGAGTACAAACTGGACTGGACTGAAACGGAATTCAAACTCAGCCAGGATTAGACGGTAGCTTCCGAGCTCACGTCATCCAGACTCCAGAGTAAGCTAGTGGGCTAGGGCCAAGTTATGCTCAGCTTTAGTAACTGTGCCGTGTTTTGTTGTTGTTTTTTGTTTTTTTTAGGTTTATGCCGGGTTGAGCTGCAACCATTCTGAACCTTAGGTAGTTGATGCTAATTTTCACCTCTTTTTCCATTCTGAACCTATCAGTCTGGGTTCGGCAGAGATCGTCTTTAATCGCGGTGGGGATCGCCTGTTGAATGGACATTGATGAGACAGACGGCAGATTGAAAACCATCGGACTCGAGC